>ML685900.1:3033978-3089464 GCA_007922175.1 Pelusios castaneus | reverse complement strand
CACACACACACACACACACACACACACACACACACACACACACACACACCCCACCCCCCCTTTGCTTTCAGTATTTTAAGATATCTTGGGCCAAAAAATCCCCACTATTTTACATCTTATTTTATCATGCTATCTTGAATTTTATAAATATGAACGCTCATACCAAGGCTTAGAATTTGTTTTAATATAAATGCTTTGACTCATGTTTATTAGGTCAGCTCTCTTGTACCTTGCAAAAAGGCATCTGTTTGCATTTAGTGTAATATTTCCAATTGCTCCTCTTAGTCACAGGGTCTGAGACAGTGTGTGTTCTTAACAGGTGTCTCCTTTGGAAATTACCGCTGTTTTTCAATTATAAGAAATGTGGCTTCAATGGCATTCAGTGGGAGAAAGGGGACAAAAGGAAGCAGCAAGCACCGGTTCTGGCCTCTGTCAGTGCTGTCTGAAGCAAACGGGGAGACACACACAAATATAGAAAATGGACAGAGGAGTACGCTGAAGAGACTAGTTTGAGTATTAGGTTGCCTCTCAGACACAATATGTCACCTTGGTCCTGTTGCTCCACGCCCTGTTTCTTGGGTTCAGATTATTTATGAACAACTGACAGCTGCTACAAAGCTCTGCAAAATTGCTAGCCATGTGGGCTATAATCTGGAATTTACACAGTAATCAAATCTTCAGAGAAACAGATCCTGGATGAAGCAAAGACATTCAGCAGAACTGCTAACGTTCACACTGGCGTCTGAAGTCTGACAGTGAAGTGCCTCACTGTGCAGGCCAGAAAGGCCTGGTTTGGGAAATGAGATGCAGCTCCCGGGGCAGGGAAGGAAGCTCTTCACTTCCGGATGTGTATGAGAGTCCTGCAGACTTCAGTCGCACACTATCTGAAGATGGTTCACACTGCCAAGAACCTGTGAGTAGTGTCATCATGGAGCAGTGCTGGGCAGGCAGGTTTAGTCATGCCACCAAGGAGCATAAGGACCCAAACTCGAGTAAAGGTCATCGTATCACCAAATCGATCGGGCCGATTACAGCAGACCTCCATGTGAACAAACCAGGCCAGTATGGAATGGGCGCAGAGCAGCAGTTTATGAATTACTGTTTAATAGAATGAAAATATTTCAGATCAAGTCATTATGCTGTTTACTATCTTAAATGCAAGACTGACTTTCCTGCCGGAGTAAATGGGTGAGAAGAGATTTACCTAAATTAGGTACTCAAGAGCGGATCTGACAATTTATGTGTATGCTCATCCTCAAGAGTATTTGGGGTTTGGCGCTTTGCTGATGGTTCCTAGGTATGAACACTTGCCGGTAGGGCTCCGCCAACGTGTTTTCAGACGGAGGCTTCCAGCTATAAAACTTGCTCACCCAAATGATCTACAAGAGCAGGTGCTGGCTGACTCTCACAGTGCACTGCAAGGTCCATCTCTTTGGTCAAGGACTGACGGACTATAGATTGCTGGTGAGGCTCCTCATGACGCACTGGAGTAGCACAGTCAGGAAATAAGTGCTGGCTCTTAAGGGCAGTTTACTGTCATCTGTTCCTTCTTTTCAATTCAAATCATGTTCTCAGATGCCAAAATGAGCAGCACATGATAATTAACTGGGGTGTTTTTAAATGTGAAGCCCAAGAAGCCTTGTTTCCAATCTTCTGTAGTATCTCTCGGCACTTTCAAGTTTTATAGTATTTGCAAAGGTCTGTTTGAAATGTATTTAGTGTTCTCCTGGAAGTAACCCAAAATATTTGAGCAGTGTCTCATTTCATTCCTGATAATAACATACAACGATTAACCATCTTGATCATTAAAAGAGGCCAAAAACTATAGGCTGTCATTCTACTGAAGGCCAAACTATCAACAAGCAGCAGCAGAAGTGCTGAGGAAATAATCCAGGCTCACATCTGCGAGGACAATTGCTTTGCACACAAGAACACTACAGAATTCTGACATTTTGTTTCATGAAAAGATGAAAGAGTTTATTTGCAACTAACTTTCTGGTAAATAAAATTGTTTAAAGTGCATGAAAATCACCCACCCCTCCATTTTTAATGGTCATCACGCATAATAAACAGACTTTGCAAGATTGTTTACTATGAAGAAGGGAATGGTTAGTCATTGAGCAGCACACTGAAGAAAGCAGTGGCCAGCTGGTGTGATGTGCACAAACCTCATCACAGAACCAAACAATCATTCAAATGCAAGATTATTTAGGGAGTTGTGGCTCCAACCGACCTCAATTCCTTTCCATGCAGTTATAATGCTCATCAGAGAAGAAAAGAGTAAGTGGATCAGCACTGGCCTTCTTGAGCTGAAATTACTGTGTAAGTAAACCTTTCTCCTTTGAGCTGTGTCACTACAGATCCTACAACTGGGGAGACGAATTAGTTCTTCTTGCGCTTCCCTTCTTTACAGATTACCAATGCTAATTAAAGATGGCAGAACTGCTGTCCAGCATCTGGAACCAGACCAGCTGTCAAATCTCGAGAAACCCTTCATAAAGGTTGCAGAAATGCATCTCTTTGTAACTGTCCATCAGATTTTCTATGCAAATTGCTTTGGACAAGGTGAAATGTGTGTTTTCAGACCTTCAGACACAGGGACACCTGCCAGGTAGGTGACCTAATGCTTGTGTATTATGAAGACCCTAGATACAATGGTGACTGGTGCTTTACAAATGCCTAATAGAAAAGACAGCACAGTTTTAATAAGTCAGAAAACCCCTGGTAAGAGCTGTTATATTACTTCTTCCCAGCCCCCTCAAATGTGTTCATACAAGCCCAACCTTGACTATTTTCATATGGGCTTTGCCCTATCTAAATAATAGCTATGAGCGTAACACCTAAGCTATTCAACCTAGCCTGGCCAGCTGTGAAATGACGTTTAAGAAAGAACACGTGGAGATTAGTGGATAGGTTACAATAGAAATTAGAAACCACTTTGATCAGCTATTTAGGGTGCTGCATTAAACCACCTTCCCCTTACAGCTCTGTATAAAAGAGGCCCTCGACTTGGATCTTACACACTCCCCTGGCTGAGATCCTCACTGCATGGATTGGAGGGAAAGAGGATACAGAAAGCATTCTACCCAAGGTTGAAATGGTGATTATATCAATATAGTGAGCATGAGGATTTAAGTCATAGCAGAGAGGCAACTCACGAGATGAAAAATGCGTATTTAGTGCTTGTGAAAAATTTCTTCCCAATACAATGTACAAACTCTGAAGATCATTGTACTAGAGGCTGGTGAACAGAACTGATTGCCAAATCGTGCTTGCCAGAGCCCAGGGGAAGTGTCCAGGATTGGAGGACTTGTGCCCATGGAAGAATGCTAAGTTTTTACTTCAAGCACAAATTTCCATGCTGAAGGGTTATTATTTTTAATTATGCCTTCCCAGAAGGATTTTCTGCCTCTACTGTAAATAGTCGAAGTTCAGGTAAATGTTGACGGGAGACTTCCAGGCTCAGAGACTTTGGATCTAGATGAGGAGCCCGGTGCAACTCCTCAGACAAGAAGACCTGATGATAGAGCTAGGAGCTGTCAGATTATGCTGCAGCAAGCCCAAGTTGGAGTTCCCAGTTTCATCTGAGCTCTGTCCTGTCTTGTTCTGTGAAGAAGTCCATGCTAACCCAAAGCAAATCAGAGTTAATGTCAGCCAGGTAATATTTCTCCCCCTTTGCCTTCCTAACCTACTGCAATGTCCTTATTATGACAAGTTCCAGAGAGGTAACCGTGTTAGTCTATTCCAGCAAAACCCAAACAAAGAAGGAGATATGTGGCACTTTTAAAGACTAACATTTGTTAGAAACTCCTTCGTTTTAAAGTTCTCTTTGTATCTATAGTATCAGGTTGTGTTTCACAAAATAACCCATTGCCTTCATGATTAAGTGAAAAGGTGGGTTTCATGAGAGACACAATCAGCAGAGAAGTGTAGCTCTGTGCTGGTACATCGCAGTTTGGTTCTTTACACTTGCCAACAGCAGCAGAGATTTTAAAAAGCTTGTTGGATAATTTCCCAGTGCTGCATCCAGTGTGGGGGAATAAGTCAAGTTTCAGCTCCAAAGAAACCTTGTCAGTTTTGCACAATGTTTGCTACACAATTTGTAACTTCCCCGAGAAGTCCAAAGAAAGCCAAGATTTTATTTAAACTACTGAAGACCCTTTGCCAGAAGAATGCGTGTGGTGCTGTCATAATTTATATTTTCGTTAGGCAGCCCCCTTTGCAGTCAAAGAGGACTCTGTCCCACACAGAGACAGAAACAGCCATCATCTTAGTTTGTTTTTCTGGAGGCGGGGAAGGGGTTGTTAGAGCTATATACATGTGTTAAGGTAAGCAATATGCTTCCTCCCCAAGAGATGGTGTGAGCACATCTAACATTAAAAGAGCCAAACTATAAACTGTGCAGATACGGCTAAAAACTATAGCTCTCTACACCTCCACAACAGAATTTAAATTAATTTCATGGCAATAGTACAACAACGAGAGGTGGAGCTCTGTACTGTTCTGATATACAGCTTAGATTTTTGGGTTAAAAAAATAACCAATTTGCCTCATTCTATTAAGATGGCAGAAAGATGATTTCTTTTGAGTCCTGAAGTGTTAAGCCAGCAACATAACAAAATATTGTTTGTAAGCAGCACTTGGAGAGAGATGAGGAAAGAGGTAATTTGTAACAATCACTAAGTTCCAGTTAATAGGGGATAATTAAGCAGTCAGATGAACTCATTTAACAAACAACATTGCTGAATAACCACCATGCCATTCAATCAAGACTCTTCTCAGTACACTGTTTACACCAACTACTTGCTGAACCATTCATTCTCAAAGCTCATTTGCTTAGGGCGAGTGCTGGAAATGTATTTTTTTAATCAAGAATGATTACCTACCCTATAGTAAATGTGGTTCATTGCTGTTTTCAAGGTTGTAATTAATGTGGAACCCACTGTCTAGGCGCACAACTGGATTTTTTTTTTTTTTTTTTTTAAATAACATTGTCAATTGAGACTTGGCATATCCCTGTCTGCCCGCATGCTCTCATATGGGGGCATAAAAGATGGAATGGCCATGACCCTCCGTCAGTTCCCCCAATTCAAACCCATGTTGCTGAGGACTCCCAAAGCGGGGACAGAGGGAGGCTTGTGGGATCTACGCTGAGTACAATACCTCAAAGGACCTTCAAGGTCATTAACCATTCTTCCTTCTTCAAATGTGTGTCATTGTGGATCCCACTGCAGGTGTTCCTCCCTGGACAGCTGGAGTGAGATGTTTCAGCCGCAAACAGCAACTGAAGTACAGCTCTCCCAAATGGAAAAGCCAACCAGGCTGCCACGTCAAGAGCAGAATGTTTAACAAGAGCAGTGGGCGTTCCACACGGCTGCCTTGTGGCTCTCAGAGACCGGCACATTTCTGAAACAGGCGGAAGATGCTGCCTGTGCTCTGGTGAACTGTGCCTGGATAATCACCAGGACTCACCAGCCAAGTGATAGCAGGTGGAAATGAAAAGTGAATCACACGGTGTGAGTCTCTGTAATGAGAAAGTGTGACTTCTTCATGTCTCTGATATGGCCACAGAGAGGCCGGGAGAGAGCCTGAAAGTTTTTTCTGGTGAAACAACAGAACGAAGCTTTGGAGATGTTTAAAGCTTCTTTTCTCCCACCAAGTGCAGCTTGAGAAAGGGGACTGTTAAAATAATCGATTGGCTTAGGTGGAAGCCTGTGTGAAACAATTCGGAATGCTGTACAGGTCTGTCTGAAGGCCACTGCCTGTAGGATGTCCTTGGGAAGTTTCAGGTTGCCTTGCACGTCAAGATGGTTCAGGTGGGGGCTTCTCCTTGACGTCTTTGTGATATTAGTCACTGTTATGAAGGGAACTCAGAATGGCACCCCTTTCTCACAGCTACCGGGTCTTGCCATCAACCAAGCTCTTGAAGGAAGACTGTGATCCTCCAAGACTTCTGCCTGGGGAGCACGTGGACCTCCGCCACAGTGGTAGGGGTTGTAGGTGACATCTGGCAAGCAGCATCATGTGCATGTAAGACAACATGTGGCCTAAAAGTCCCAGACACATGTACTGTTGTCATACTAGCCCATAGGTCATTTATTGCTGACTGGAGAGACTGGAACCTGTCCTCTGGCAAGTAGGCTCTCGCTGATCTGAAGTTGATTAAAGGTTCCTGTGAACTTTAGTATCTGTGATGTGAGGAAATGTTTTTTCATCGTTCACCAGGAGATCTCATCAGGAGAACAGAAAAAGGATGTATTGCAAGGCAGTCACAGTCTCTTCTTGGAACTCCTCTGGTTCAGCCAGGTATGGGTAGATGTGGATTTTCTGTCATCTTAAATGTGGGGCCACCGCTGCCAGGCATTTTGTGAACACACTCGATGCCATGGAAAGTCTGGAAAGCAGAACCCACTGTGCAGTGCTTAATTTGTGCCAGGGCCGAGCTCCGCCACCTCTAAACTTGGTAGTTTATAGCCCTGGCACCTCTGGGCTTGCTGCATCAGTTATGAATATAAAAATACTGCTTGATCTCCACCATCTAACTCCTTCAGCCCTGGCACTCTTTCACGGCTGTACTGGTAATGGTTCGGCCTCACTGGCCCTACTCCCCAGTCCTCACTACTGTGCAGGAATTGGTTTTCTCCTTTCCAAAGGCCCTGCAGTGTTTGCCCTTAGGGAAAGACACTGACATCCTTCTCAACCTTCTGCATTGGTGTTCAGAGCAGCTGCTCTTGGGGCCTGACTTGCATACCGGAGGTATTGGTGCTGGCTTTGATGCTGGAGCCAATGTCTGTGTCGGATTTTTTTCTTCATGCTAGTCTTAGGCACGGCTTATCCGCTCAGCATGATGCTGGATAATCCTGGCTTGTCCACTAGTAAGATTCAGACTCACCTAGAAGATGGAGGCTTTCATCGAACGCATTCCAACAGAGGACAAGCGTACAAGCATCTGCTTGGAATATGCAATTTCCCCAGGCAAGCCAAAGACTACACTCTCTCTTCAGGGGAACTGATCCATTCTACAAGGGACATGGCTTGAATCCCCAGATTTTCAGTCTGACACAAGGAACACTGTACAGACAGGCAGAACAGGGTCTGGCCTGCAGAGCTTGATTCAGAAAGATTGGATCAGTCATGGAGGTCACAGATCTGTAGACCAGAAGTGGCTTGGAAGACTATGGAAGGTTTTGAAGAAGTTTAGAATGAGCTAAGCACTAGAAGGTTGAGCACTTGCCAGATCCGCCTTCCTGCCATCGGCAGTAAGAGTGAAAAGAGGGAGGGTCACAGCTGCCCTCCCCATGCACACACACACAACACTGATAGACAGTGCTATTCAAAAATCCTCCAGTCTGGAACGCACACTGAGAGTGAGCTCCATGCTGATGCACACCCATACTTCTTGTTTTTCAGTGGTTAGATTTTCTACAAGAGAGAGTATATTGTTGGGTTCTCTCCGCCCAGGACTCAGAAGCTCTGAGTATTAATTACACAAATTAAAAAAACCAAGCCCAAGCCTGCCTCTCTCAGCTTCATCTCATCCCTGAATTTTATTGTCCTTTAGGAGCAACCAACACGTTCCCCCGACAGAAAGCCTCCATGAGAGTAGTTTTTCCATGCTGCAAGCTACCCTGGCTCTACAATGAAGCTGAAGCCAAAATTCACTTTAATTTCTCCTGCACTTAAATCTACCTAATGGATGTACACAGCAACTCTTCTCTCACTAGAAAGCATGCTCTTCATAAATCAGACTTGTGAGAAACTCAGGCAAAAGTCAGCTGAATCATCATTCAACCATCACCTTCAGACTAACTGTATATCCTATTAAGAACCAGACTGTCAGTCATTCAGGGGATTGCTGCATCTCTTTCTTGGTATATACATGTAATTCTTGGGGTACAAAGGAACAGTAACATCACAGCTACTCAAATTGCAGACACATTGGTTTCTTACTACTAATATTCTAGCCAAACCCTTGCAATTACAGATGGTTAGAAAATTATTCCTACCTTCCTCCATGAAATATTTTACATTTTTTTTTTAATGTAGTCAGAAGAGCTCTTACTGGTAGAAAGGTTTCAGAGAATGTCATATGTATAAAATCCCCATCTCTTATACACAAGGTGTTTCCAGGTACTCACCCACGTAACAAAAGACCCTATATTTTTAGTCAAATTCCAAAGGGGTAGCCGTGTTAGTCTATTGTAGAAAGACAACAGAGTCCTGTGGCACTTTTAAAGACTAACAGATTTATTTATCGCATGAGCTTTCGTGGGAGAAAATCCCACTTCGTCAGACGCTTTGAAGATAGGAAAGTTACAGAGTGGGAGGAAATTAAATGCAGGGGAGTGTATGACATAGCATCAGGTCAGGCTGTAACAGCAAATCAAAATAGGTGTTAGGATTCAATTTTGATTTGCTGTTACAGCCTGACCTGATGCTATGTCATACACTCCCCTGCATTTAATTTCCTACCACTCTGTAACTTTCCTATCTTCAAAGCGTCTGACGAAGTGGGATTTTCTCCCACGAAAGCTCATGCAATAAATAAATCTGTTAGTCTTTAAAAGTGCCACAGGACTCTGTTGTCTATATTTTTAGCTTCTTCACAACTCAGTCAAGTCCACCAGGGCAAACCCAAACTGAAATCAAACCCAAATCTGTGGCATACATTTATCTGGTTGGGCAGAAATGGGGATGCTCTCACATTTTAACTAGGAGTGCAATAGAAGAATCTAAACAAAACAGAACGCATCACAACAGTCTGAAGGCCGATGCCACTCTCTGAACTCAGACTTTTAACATCTCATTAAAAGAATCTCTCTTCAGACTGGCAAACAGCAATGAAGAAGTTGTTCACGGGTAATAACTTCTTAATTGACAATATAATCCCTGCGCATCCGGATGAAGTACAGAGTCTTCTTATTCCCATTATCCTAGAACCATAAAAATTAAAGCTATGATAAACTAGGACATCTAGTCCACCTCCCTGCCAATGCAAGATACTTTCTGATAATACGTAAGACTTCCACTCATTTCCTTTAGGAGGCCATTCCCCAGTTTATTACATCTGTCAGGAAATGGTCTTTTAAATATAATTCACTGGTTTCATAAGGAAAAGCCACCTTCATCTTTCATGAAGGCCGATCCCGGTTCCTCTTCTAGAGCAGTTGTCTGATTAGCTGCGAGAACTTCTGGCTGAATTTCTTCCTTGAAGACTGTTGAAGCTGTTAGACTGGGTTTTGTTTATAAACAACAGATGATTTCAGGAAGCACTTGTTATTTTGAAATGTCTCGGTCCTGTTTGCATCCCCTGCCCCTCTATGGATGAGCAATTAAATTACCTTCTACAGCTAAAGTACAGAACAGAAAATTCATACGTGTTAGCTTGTAAATAGAATCTTACTGTTTTAAAATAGAGTGGTCACATGGTACCTTTGCTTCTTTTTATAAACCACTGACCCCTGAATTTATGCCTTTCATCCTACATCTGCTCGGCCAATCATGTTTCGACAACCTCGGGAAAAGCATCTGCGTATGTACCTCTGATGTCTCAAGTTTTTAGTCCCTTTTTGGTAAAGAAGTCTCCCAATTTTCACTGACCCTAAAAATATCTAATTAGGCAAGTTATTTTCCTGGCTGCACTTTTCTTTGGATACTTATCAAAGTTTTTTGCAGAACACAGTTCAAAAACTGCTAGAATTACAATGGATTCAGTAGGTAGTTCATGTGCAGAATATCACACCAAGTATCTGAGTACTTCACAATCTTTAATGTATTTATCTGCACAACATCCAGTGGGGTAAGTACCCATTATCCTAAGACAGGGAATTAGAGCACAAAGAGGCAATGTCATTTGCTTAAGATCACCCAAGAGTAGAAAACTGACACCCTCTTAAGCCTCAGGCTAGAACCCTCAACTCTGGACCATCCTTCCTCGAGATCAGAGACTGCTTTATCATACTAAACGTTTCCTTTCCTAAGGAAGAGAAACATTTATTTCATATTATGTGGTTTCTGGGGATGAGGTGATTTGCTAGAACTTTATTTTTCATGGACTAAACCTACAGAGTTAGAATGGTGATATAAAGAACATTCAGTCTCTTCCAAATGAAACCCAGGTGGGCTGGCTTTTGGTTTTAGTTAATAGTACTAGGACACTAGTGATGTCTGCCAACCAATTCTACACAATCCCCAACAGACTGACACAGAAGTGCTTCAAAATACACAAAAACCTTGACTCTGTGGATTTTCCCTTGGAATTAGTTATTCCTTCCCCCAGTTAAATGCATGTTTTCGCTGGAAAAAGCTGTCTGCTTTCTCAGCAACCAATAAAATAAAAAAGCAATAAAAAGATGATTTTTCCCCCCAAAGTTAAACTCCACTGCAAAACAATGCTATTAAAAGATACCATGCACAAGGCAGTGCTGTTTTAGCAGTAGACAGTATAACCAGCAAAGGCCTGTTACATCAGTACCTGTCTGAGCAGATCAAATGTGGAAGCTCCAGGCTGTCCGTGTCTGATGCTCTTTATGTGGAAATTGTTAGCCCACCCAGGAGTTCACATATTACCCGATATATTCACTGGCATTCTAGTTTTAAAAACTAAGAGTGCACATTAACCAATTTGCCTTCATAGTGAAAATACAACTTCATTTTTTAGCTGCTGCAACTTCTTAGGACAGCAGAACTGTCCCAAGCAAAACTGAAGGACAAGTCACAACAGAAGCAGAGCCTCAACCAGGGGCATAACTACAGGTGGGCCTGGGTGGGCCAAGGCCAATCCACTTTGAAAGCAGGCCTACCCAATGTTCGACTTCGGCTGCGAGAACTCTGCTTACGTTTGGGGCATCAGGAAGTTTTCGGCCAATCGCTACTCAAAATTTCTGCTTCTGGTCACATGACTGGAAGCAGGAAGTGGTCTAGGCCCACCCAAGTCAGTGACTGGCCCTGGCTATTCCTATGCAATGTAACAGGACTTTCCTGAAAGCAAGTACATCAAAAGTTGCCCAGTACTAAAGCTAACATATAACACAACAAAATCCTTTTTAATAAAGAAGAAAATACATTCACACATGCTACACGTAAGTGGCTGTTAGCAATTCCAATCTCACTTTCCTCCCCTTCCCCAGTGTTTCCAATCTTCTGGAGCAAATGTACATTTATTTATATACAGTAGAACCTCAAATATACGAATTTCTCAGAAATGGAGGTTGTTCGTAACTCTGAACAATACACTATGGTGCAGTGCCCCACAGTCAGGGTCTTCCAGCTGAGGCTGTTCGTAACTCTGAACAAAACATTACAGGTGCAGTGCCCAGCGGTCAGGGTCTTCCAGCTGAGGCTGGGCAAAATCTCTGCCAAGATGGAACCTGGCAGCACTGCCTGGTTTGCAAACAGCTCCCTGCCCTATTTGTTTCTTGCTGCTGGGCTGAATTGGGGGGGAGGGGTCCCGCCTCGCATCCTTGGCACTACAAGCCCCCGTACTCAGCCGCCTCTCCCAGGGCCGGCCCTGCTCAGTCCACTGCTTGCCATGCTCCAGAGCTAGCACATGGCAGGGGGTTGGTGCCAGCTGGCTTCCAAAAGGTGCTGGCAGGATCCAGGAGTGCAACCATGGGGACAGTGTGGGCCACATCGCTGCACAGGCTGTGGCCCTTTAAAATATCTCCAGAATGCAGCTGACTCCCACTCCAGCTCCAGGCCAGGCTGTGGCTGCCACTTTGAGTTTCTTACAGCATGGCAGCAGGGAGCTCTCTTTCCCTGGCACAGACCCTCTTTTACTATGTCTACGTACAGTGCCTTACACACCTGAGCCCTGCCGCATCAATTTTACCCAAGCCATTTCTCCCGATACAAGCTGAAGAATATCCTATCACTCACCTTTGGACAGGTGATCTCAGTCTGTTGAATCATGATAAGGGCAGAAGCAATCAGAGCTCCTTGACGCACATAGTTCACAGGATCATTTGTCATTGGCTCAAGCAAATTAATTGCTTCCTAAAAAAGCAAATACATACATAATGTTAACCTTATTACTTTTCAAACACCAGGTTTCAGTCAGCCTAATGAAGGGCTATTGGATTAGGGTCACCGGCAAGCTGGAGAGCTAGAGTTTACTTTATTACATATATTTTGCCCACCACTGTGATATTTAGCCAAATATTACAGAAATGTGCACTTACACTGGTGGACTTTTGCTCAAAGCTAGAGGAGTTAGAATTAATTTGCTGAACAAAGCAATGCCAGAGTTAACAAAATCTGTGCTTGTTGTGAACAGAAATGCGAGAAGTATTTGGCAGTTTAGAATTATTGACAGTAAGGATAAAAATATCACATTTTGCCCCCATTGTATTGCTCTTAGCTCACTTACTCACTGCTTCCCATTCCAGTGAGTACAAAGGAGGGCAAGTTTTAGCTTCATTTTCCTCAAGGTGTAACAGGCATAGCAGCGTCAAACTAGTTGCCCCAGGTTATATGGGGACGTGAGAACCAAGAATACAACACAGGTCTCCTAACTCCCAGTCCTGTGCATTATCCACCAGACCATAAAGCTTTTAATTTTAAGTAAGAACATATCTCGCATCACACAAGTGGGGCTAGTTTGGAAGACAGATATGCTGCTTCGGAACTTAAGATTGCTTTCTTCCGATTCCGAGGATTGGGGTCAGAAAATTCTTTGACAGTCACATGTGTAAAGCCAACCTGACATACAAGCATTTCTAAAGCATGTATCAACAAGTATTTCAGTATTGCACGTGGATTATGTAAAGAAGCAAGAACTGGCCGGAAAAAACTATCTATCGTATGCGTACTGTTTCTGGATACCTCGTGCTGGTGCTTTCCTTTCTGTAGAGTAGATCTCAATTTGGTATGCCTGTGAACTAACTGCCACATACACCTTTAATCTCTCCGCAGTATCTCAGCCGCCTTGTAAATCACCCTTTTAAGTGCTCCTCTAATTGCTTTCTAAAAACAGTCCACAGAGTTGCTACAGATCAGCATTACATTTTCAATAGGGCTCTTCAAGATTCTTGGCAAGAGTAAAACTAAACAGAAAAAGGTATCATAACTACTTGGACGCCCATATGACTCCAAGGACAGATCCAACAGAGGCATCTACAGGGCATTCTGCAATATGATGGGAATGTATTTTTGAAAGGCGTACATCCAGGTGAACGTAGGGACGTCGGATGCAAATAGCCGGCAGTAATACCTAGTTTGTTCATAAATATTCTCAGGACTCCATTCCTCCCGTAGGACAAACACCAAAGAACTTTACCACTTAATAACTGCACTATAATCCTTTGACTGTAAACTAGACTCCATCCTGTTTTAACTCTGTCTTGGGCAAGGCTTCCATACTGGCAATGTCTCCAGCAGTGATGCAACTTCCTAGGAATACACAAGAAAGACTCACAAAAGCAACTTGATTTTAAGCAGAATACTAAATGTCAAGAACCATTTCTACAAATCACATTGCAACATCCGCCCTACTTTTTGCCATGTGAACTTTCCGAATCCATGCAGTTTCCTGTCTTCTAGCCTGTACGACTTTGTGCCTCACCACCAACGTTGTAGATATTCAACACTATTTATAGAGTGTACATGATGGACGTGCCCTTCAGCCTAACGAGTTTAACAACTTCCAATCTCTCAAGTTACAATGTATTAACTTCGCCTTTAAAAGATGCTGATACAAGCCCCAGCAGACACAGTCTAACAAACAGATGCTTCAGATCTTTATTTAAGAAATACAAATAAAGCACAGAACCACCGCCAGACAGGTTCTATTATCTTGATCATACAAATTATCTGGAAATAAAACAGACATAGATCATATGACTAAGAGCATTTCCATTAAATTAACTCATCAGATGCAGCATTTCAATGGAGATCAGTTCCTCAATGCCATATTCCATCTGAAAAAAGGAACTTGGAAGAAAATATGGCTTCTAATTTGCTTTTACGCTACCCAGGCTTACATGCAAATCAGCTTATGAGTGCAGCCAGAACATCATGACTGTGTGCACAGACACACGTGTTATATTCAGGAGTGTGCCTAAACATACGAGAATCTAGGAATGGATTTTTAGTAAAAGGTGGAGTGATAAAACTGGAAATCAGGGATGAAGTTATTGACCTTTATGATCCGTTAGAAAAAGCCTTGCACCATAACAGACTGAAATATGCTAATCTGAATGGTTAAACCTTACTCCTTCTTGTAGCAGTAAAGGAAGTTTTATTTTCTAACTCCTCCTTACCGACTGAGACAGCTGAACACTGTACACAGTGCCCTGTCCTCTAAGAAAAAGAATCCTCAATGTGCAAGCATTTAAAGTGCAAAATGTCTGATGGAGCTTCGTTTCTGTGATTTGACTGTGTGGCTATCACGCCGATTATGAACCGCAGAAAAGAGGGAAAGAATTTCAGAATAATGCACACTATTTTGTCCCCTCACCCCACCCTCGGTGCTAAACAATAAAAAATGTAAGCCGAAAATAAAAAAAGGTCAAACTCTGGGGTAAACCACAAATGTTTGTGACATATCCAGACATGTACAAACATGCAACTCAACAAGTTAATTGGCAATCAGTTGACCAGAGTTAGAAAACCTCGACTGTAGACAAACTCTAAGAGGGTGGAAATTGTGAACAAATGCCTTTTGTTCTGCCTCATCTATCTGCTCTTCCTATAATCAAGAAAAAAGATTGTTTCACTCAGTGTAATAAAACACAATGCGTGGAAGTGTTGACTCTCCAACTGGCTGGAAAAGAATACAAGTGAAATAATGCTCTATTTTTGCAACACTTTTCATGATTGTATCTGTAGAAGGAAAGACAGCAGGAAGAGTCTTGGACGGCTGTTACTGGCTTTTTGGTCTTACCTTATTTCCAGTGCCAGCACAACAGATCCCCAGAGCCATGGCAGCGCCGTAACGCACATGCGGGTTGTAGCTTTCAGACAGCAAAGAAACTACACTGGGACACTGTTCTGGAGTCCTAGGAGAAGACAAAAGGAAGAGTTTATATTATTATATCGTTTGAGAACTTTAGGAGGTTTTACTTCTTGACTATACTGGAAAAATAAATCCTCTGTCCACATCATTTGCACTTCATTTGCACTAGTTTTGATTAAACGTTACCACTGAGCTAGAGAAGGACAGGAACGTCCTGTGAACGTCCCTCTGTATCATGATCTCCTGTCTACGCCAGATGAGACACACAAGTCCCATTGGAAAAAGCTTAGTGATAATGGGTAGCATTTCTTTCAAATGACTAGTGTGCTAGGTAAGGGAACGTATCCTGACATCTGTGAAGACAGAAGCCCTTTTTGTTTCTCAAACTCACACCCCAGTGACCGCAGCAGCACAAGACTGCTTCCATGACACAGAAGTACAGACTCCATAATCTATCCAGCACTGTGTCTCAGTCAGTTGACCCCTGTAGACTAAAAATGGGACAAACCGCTAGAACATTTCAAATATGCCAGCAGTCCCCGAGGCCTGTCTAATCACTAGAGTAGCAGAATCTCTAATCTGCCTCCCGTGGCAATGAAAGGGATGTGAATTTAATACCTACAAAGCAACAGACCAGCTACTCTCAGTTGGAGGGAAATTCATTTCTCTCCTCTATTTACCAGCCATATTTTGTCACGGCATTAATCGGACACACACAAGTCTTCACAGTACTCTGTGCTGCCAGTTTTAACATTACAGATGTAGAAAAGCAAAAAATTGTCCAAAGTGACTCTATCAAAGTGAACTTTCTCCATTCAAAAAGAACCAGAGTTCTTTTCACGCTCAAAGTTCACAACTCGCAAGCACTACACACTGCATTCACATTTGTCAAGGCAAATCTTTTAAATTTAGTTACCGTGACAACACTCCTAACAACGGGAGACTAACGAGAACTGTTAGCATGTACATGTTTCGGAAGGAGAGGAAAGAGAAACTCTGGGCTGCAGTGCCTGAATCATGGCCACCTGGATATTTCTATAGTGCCCATCACAGGGCACGTCTCAATACATCTTCTACTCTAGACTGCTCCCTATACAGATGCCTGTCATTTTACCACCACGACACATGACCCAATTTACATTAAGAGGCAGCAATGTCTGAGAATTTGACCAGGAGGTGGCCCAGGAGCTACTGGAGTTCTAGTTTTTTGGTTCTGGCTCACCGTGTGACCCTGGACCACTCAATTCATTTCTCTCCAACCACCTCTTCTCTGAAAAACGTCTCTGGAAAACTACATTGGTGGAGGGGAAGAATGTTGCAAGAATGTTTGCACACAAGCAATACATCTAGAGTAATTAGAGGGTGAGCGGTACATCAAGACATTCAGGTCAAAGCATCAGACACAGGTGAGATCAATGCTAGAGCAAAAGGACAATTTACAATTCAAAATGTGTTTATATTTTTATGCTAAAGTACATCTAAAATTGGGAGTGTCTTCCTCTGGTCTCTAAAGGACTGACTTCACCGGCCATACTTAAATAACTACACCGCCAGCTCCCATCTCCACTGTCTGCAGACCCCCAAAAAGCTTCTACTTCGCTATTCTGCATTGTTAACCTTCCCCTCACAAATTCTCCCAGCAGCCCCCATTACCTTCTAAACTCTCCTCTCCGCTCCCACAGTCAGCTAACATCTGCTGTTTCTGCCTTTCTGCTTTGAATGCAGCTGAAGCAGCCACTCAACAACCCAGCAGTAACGACAGCAAAATGGTCAGATCTCATCAGTCAGGAGGTAAAACCATGAATTCTGAGCAAACACACTCGCCCCTCTACATAGCCACGTTCCATCAACATCCCAGTCACTTCTGAGGCTCACTCTCTGACATCTCTGGACAGCACAGAGATGATCCAGTCAAGCACTTTCAGAAGAGCACTCAACAGCTCAAAAGACAAGCCAACACAAGGGGAATGACTCAAGTTTATTTCATGAAACAGGGCTGGAAGCTCTGCTGTATGGAAGATGCAACCTTGACTCGAAATGTAAATAGGAGGAGGAAGAAGTGGGGATCAGTTAGCGAGCAGCACTAGATCCTACCTTTCTTTCTAGCAGTTGCCACAATGACTATAAACCATAAGAACACGCGTTAAACGACTTGTCATCTTCCAACTCAAACAACAGCTCAAACACCGACAGTCTCTTAAAAACGAGCTGTTGTGGAGACCGGGAATGACAAATCCTTTAATAAAAGATCCTAAGCATTCAGCTGTGCAGAAATTTAAGTTGGTGTACTAAAGTTCTTAACACTTTATGTTTGCTTTAAGTGAACTTTTGTTGAACAGGCAGAACAGCCGAAGAGCAGGAAAACATCTTTGGGAAAAGACATGAGTATATGTTTTGTGGGCACCAATAACCACCACGTGCATTAATCGTGCTGTAAAACCTAGTTTTACAATCCTGAGTTTAACAACAAATGTCTCAGAACTAGATGTTCTACAATAGTCTGCTGCTAAAAATCGGGATTACTTTCTGCCAACTGATTATGGAATTCTCAGATAGATCTACAACAATCAAGATGATTTCCGACAATTGTTTTGAATGCTTTTATCTAGAGCCCTTTATTAGAGTAGTTAATGCTTTCCTGGGTGGTCTTATGTAGATCCACTTTTGGAAAACAAAATGTGAAGCAGCCAGTAACAAAATCTGATGAGATTTTCCAGGCACTTGAAATGTACCAAACTAAATATACCTGTCCAAGTAAGGACAAAATACTAGCGATTAAACTGATGAAAATATTTACTCTTTCGTTAAACTGAATCTCTCACTAATAGACATGCAGGGGGAAAGCATTATCTCTTAGTAACTAGAGCTCGCAAATACAGAGCAGTTTCATCACAGTATCCAGTTGTGAATTATTTGCATACACATCCACTCTGCTGAACACTTGGCTGTTAAGCCTAGAAAGACTCCAGTTGACTGGTAATTGGGGGTGACAATCAACTTGTTGGAGGTTAACCATTTAGAGAATCCCATTTCCTCTCAAAAACCCAATGTGCTACACATTACGAGTCTCCAAAATATGTTTCCCCATCTTCTGAAGAGTTAAAAGGTAGAAGCCAGAAAATAGAAGGATCAGCAGATGACCTAAACTATGAAGCAAGGCTTTCTAAAACTACTTTGCCAAAGGGCATGCACCCTGCTGAAGAACAGGTCTAATGCCTGTCTTTCAGTGGGCAATAGGCTTACAACATTTTAAGGTTTATCATAAAGACTAAGGCCTATTTTGATTTTGGACAAAATTGTAGCCTTGTTTAGTATTATTCACTAAATAGAAAGCCATTCTGCAAAGTGATCACATGCAAATCTAAGAGACTAACAAGCAACACCTAGACTTGAAGGACATCTAAATCTTAAACATGGAAGTAAACATGACACAGCATGATAATATCTTAAGATGCAGTGGGCAGAAATCTCAATGGAGGGTTTGGTTTTTGCACTGCAACTTTTAGAGGGGGAACATCTGAAAACAGACATGCCTGACAGATTTTAAGGCCAATACAGACCATCATGAACACCTGGACTGACCTCTTGAACAAGACAAGCCATACACTGAATTTCACCCAGGAATTCATGCATTCAGCCCAGTAATGTGTGGTTAAACTAGAACACATATTTTTAGATGGACAAAAAAATATTTATTCTTAAATTAATCTCAGTTCCTTCCTTTTGTTCCTAACAAATATGTAATACAGGTTTCGCACTAGCAACTCCCATCAATCTGTATATTAAATAAACAAAGGAGTTTTGTCTTACACAGCCTGACAATTTTTTAAAATGGTCACTTCACCAGCACTAGCAGATTTTGCTCTAACAAACCTGTTAAAAGAATAAACATCCCAAAAGAAGTCACATTCTGGCCCACTATTTGGAAAAAAATCTGCTGAATTAACACCTACTTTATCAAGCAAAACCATTTAATAAAACCATGGAGGCCTCTTAAATGCTTGCTCGCTCAAGGCCACATATGCTAAATGCCCACTGCCCTGAAGCCTTAGTTTCATACGTTTGTTCTGTAGTCAAAGCTTTGCACTTCATCGGTATGGAATCTGGCCACATCCTCTGACACAAAACTCAAGACAGCTTTCAATGCCAGCAACATATATCTTCATATGTAGCTACAATTTGTAATGAAAATGGTGCCGGGGCTCTTTGAATCTATTGCTTGGGCTCATTAGTCCTATGAGGAGAAGAAGCTCAGATTTTAGTGAAACAGTGTCCATAACCCAAAATACAACTGACACCTCTTCATTGACTCTCTCAGTAAAAAGGCCAGAGACTGAACAGGCCATTGAGAGCAAGCTACCCTTTCAGTCCAGCAGTCAACCTCACTAGGTTAGGGTGGAGACAAATTGGCAGAAGACACAGTCAGAAAAGATTTTACTGCTGTGGTATCTATTCTGTGGATAAAGGCCTTTGGACTCCATGTCTCCTATTGGCTCATTTTACGAGCAATAAACAAAACCTTTTAAAAAAAATTAAGAGAATCTACCAGGACCTCGATAAAAGATTCTCAACAGAACAAAATGGCTGATATTTTATTAGTTTTACTCACCAGTTAGTTCCTCAGAAAAACCACTAAAGAAAAACAAACAATTCATGCAGCTAAGGATTCTGAGCTTTTGCTGAAATATGAGGCCAGAACAGAGACAGCACCGAAAAGACTATTAATTTGGGCATCCAAAGGGCCTGGGCCATTTTCACTATTATCTCATTAGTTCCTAGATATGCTGACATCCTAGAAACAGATAAATCAATTTTAACAATTGAACACGGCATTGAATGTGCCCAAAAACATTATTCAGAGGAGCAATAATTTGGGATTCCTCACTGCTCTTAAAGAGGAGAGTGGGAAGTGAGCTTTTCCTAAATCCACAAAGCAAAACTTCATGCAGTAAAAGCAGAACATTAATATATGCTAAGCTTTAATAATAATAATAATAATAAGCCCTTGCAAAGGATTCAACCAGTCACAACACAGGATGGTCTGAGTACAAAGACATCTTGATCTGCTGAACATGGATGGTGATATTTCAGTGCTGGCCATGAATGGTTTCTTTGGATCACCAAAGTTATCAGACGATACCTTCCCTTACCCATGTGATCCAATTTTTCATAACACTTATGCTGGGATATTTTAAAGCACTTTATTTGGGGCTTCCCTTGAAGACTACTTACAATTCCAACTACAGCAGAGTGCAGGAACGGAGCTGCTTAGTGGACTTTGCCTAGAAGGATCTCACTGGGACGCTCTTTGGTGTATGCACCCTCTTCTCATTCACGTTCCTCCCAGAAACTACCTTCTTGGAGGAAGTGGATAAACACTAAGATAATAGAAACTAAAACTAGCTTAGCTCCCCCCACTGGGGTTTCCCGTTGTTCAGTCTACTCAGGTTCTTGTATCATGCTCCTTCCTCAGGGTAACAGCATTTCAGCGCATCCTGTCTTCTATGTTTCTTTTTTACATTCTGCATCCATCGGGACAGAGACTGACTGTTTCCCCATACATTTCAGCAGCACTTAATTAATAAATCATTACTACACATAAAAGGTAAGCAATATGCACATAAGGCTGCTGAAAGTAAACCATCACATCACATGTGAGAAGACCTAAAAATGGAAGTGTCTGAACCACCAGTGAAGTTATGCAAACATTTTTTGTTGGACTCTAAATATTTAAGGACTTTACAATTTGGAAAAAATGAGACCCTTGAAAATTGAAGAACAATGCCAAATATACTTTTAAAAACCTCTTCATTAATTCTCCCTGCTTATTTTTCAGAAGGTTCCAAATATGTATAATTTTTCCTAGCTATTGGACTTTAACAAATCATACATTATGGAACCATTTCCATACAGTGAATGATCGGCGCACAGATACTGCCAAGAGAGATGACACAGAAAAAGCTGGAGATTTCATTCCAGCAATGACTTCACAAAGCAGAAAAACTGAAATCCAATCCCAAGATTTGGGGTCATTTCTACAGAGACAAGAATTGATGGCTCTTTACAGACAAGAAAAGATAGCCTCTCCTACTAAGAGCAAGCAACTGTCGAGAAAATAAACAGTGGGGATGGGAAAGAGAGAACGCACCGGGATGTCACACAATTTGGTTATGTTTGGCATGGATTCTCACATTCTGCTAGTCTCTTCCTGGTTTTGCCATTTCACTCCCAAGCCTGGAATAACCTTCCATGATCCTGTGCACAGTGACACTTCACTCTCTGCAGAAGCTTTCCCAAAAAGGCTTCCCTCTCTCTAGCTGGCACAGCATGTACAAGTGGGACTTCTGGGAGATCTAGCAGTCATCCACTCTGGATGAGCCCTTCTTTACATTAATGCACCAGGTCTACATTAGGGATTTGGACCTGTTTGATGACATTGCTGTGGTTCACCTGTGCAAATTTATCTAATATGGGGAGGGATTAAGACAACAAAACAGTACAATGGTCTGGAAAGAGTGAACAGTGGGGTGGAAACATCTGGAAATTAAAATGATTTAGGATAGTTAATTGTAGAGAAGGCCGGGAGGGTTATAAGTAGGGTCCAGCAAGACTACATGAAGCAGGCAAGACGACGAAATTAACATGCTATCATAGAAATGCAGGGCTGGAAGGAACCTTAAAAGGTCATCTAGTCCATCCCTTTGCAGTGAGGCAAGACCAACTTAACCTAGATCATCACTGACAGGTCAAACCTGTTCTTTAAAACCTCCAGTGACGGGGATTCCACAAGCGTTTTCGGAAGCCTGCTCCAGTGCTTACCCACCTGTATAATAGGGGAGTTTTTCCTAATATTGGATCTGATACCACTCTTGCTTCAGATTAAGCCCATTACTTCTTGTTTCACCTTCAGTGCACATGGAAAACCATCGATCGCTGTCCTCCTCCTGACAGGCCTTAATATAGAATCATAGAATAATAGGGCTGGAAGGGACCTCACGAGGTCATCTAGTCCAACCCCCTGCTAAAAGCAGGACCACTCCCCCTAAATCACCCCAGCCAGGGTTTGTCTAACCGAGCCTTAAAAATCTCCAAAGATGGAGATTCTACCACCTCCCTAGATAGCCCATTCCAATGCTTCACCACCCTCCTAGTGAGAAAGTTTTTCCTAATATCCAACCTTGACCTCTCCAGCTGTAATTTGAAACCATTGCTCCTTGTTCTGTCCTCTGTTACCCTCGAGAACAGCCTAGCTCCCTCCTCTTTGGAGCAACCCTTCAAGTAGTTGAAGGTTGCTATCAAATCTCCCCTCAGTCTTCTCTTCTGTAGACTAAATAAGCCTAGTTCCTTCAGTCTCTCCTCATAAGTCATGTGCCCAGGGGTTAAAGTAAGGGGGAACGCACCGGAACGCAGTTCCGGGGCCCACAAATTTGAGGGGCCAGAGTTCTGGGGCCCCTAAAAATAGAAAAATCCAGCAGAACGCATTTTCCGCCCTGCCCTGGCTGCTGGCAGGTCCTATGCCCCAGCGTCGTTAATCACAATACTTATTGTGTGATGCAGTGTTTGCTAGTTTGTGACAATAATTGCTATAGACATAAATACCATATAAAATTAAAAATATTTTTATGAACGATAACTGATGCAGGTGGTGCTGGGAAGTGATTGCAAATGCCTACCTGAGCTGGGGCCTGCACATGCATGAAGGGGGCCCAGACGATACGGGAAGGGGGCCCGGAGGTTAGGAGGGTTCTGGGGCCCATCAAATTATACCTTAACCACTGCATGTGCCCCAGCCCCCTAATCATTTTCGTTGCCCTCCACTGGACTCTTTCTAATTTGTCCACATCCTTTCTGTAGTGGGGAGCCCAAAACTGGACACAGTATTCCAGATGCGGCCTGACCAGTGTCGAATAGAGGGGAATTATCACATCCCTCGATCTGCTGGCAATACTCCTACTGATGCAGCCTAATTTGCCATTGGCCTTTTTCGCAACAAGGGCACACTGTTGGCTCATATCCAGTTTCCTGTCCACCATAACCTCCAGGTCCTTTTCTACAGCGCTGCTACTTAGCTGATCGGTCCCCAGCCTGTAGCAGTGCATGGGATTTTTCCGTCCTAAGTGCAGGACTTTGCACTTGTCTTTGTTGAACTTCATGAAGACTTACCAGATCCTCCCTCAGCCATCTTTTCTCAAGACTAAACAGACTCAATTCTTGTAACCTTTCCTCATAGGTCAGGCTATCTGAAGCCTTTTTCTCATTTTTGCTGCTCTCCTCTGGACTCTCTCCAATTTGTTCACATCCTTCCTGAAATGCTGAACCCAGAATTAGCCTCATACTCCTGCTCAGGTCACCAGCAGTCCCAAGCAGAGCAGAGCTACCGCCCGTGTTTTGTGTGTGACACTCCCGTTAATGCCCTCTTCCCCCAGATATTAGCCTTCTTTGCAGCTGCACCACACTGTTGACTCGTATTTAATTTGTGACCCACTATAACCCCCAGATCTTTTATAGAAGTACTGTCACCTAGTTACCTCTTCCTGATTTTGTGGTTGTGTGTTTGATTTCTCCCTCCCATGTGAAGTACCTAGCATTTACCTTTACTGAATTACATCTTGTTGATTTCAAACCAATTCTTCATTTTTTCACAATCATTTTGAATTCTAAGCATTTCTTACGAAGTGCTAACAACCCGCTCCAGAGTGGTATCAGCTGCAAATGTTATAACATTCTCCACTCCATTACACAAGTCATTAATGAAAATACTGAATAATACCAGAGACACGACAGACCCTTCTGGGACCCCACGAAATACATTTTCCCCAGTGTGACAGGGTACCACTGATAACTCCAAGTACAATTTTTCAACCAGTTGTGCACTCACTTCATAGTAATTTTACCTAGAACACTTCCCCTAGATTACATGTGAGAATGTCATGTGGCAATGTCTCAAAAGGCTTTTAAAATAAAAAATATATCATCTCTCCTGCTCTCCCCCATCCACCAGACCAGTAACCCTGTCCAAGAAGAAAAGTAGGTTAGTCTGGCATGATTTGTTCTTAACAAATCCACGTTGAAAGGTATTTGAAGCAAAGCAATGTTCACTGGAAGGAATAGAATAAACTAGTATGCAGAGAACTACTATGCTACAACAACTATCTAGTTCATCAACTACAAGAACATAAAAGGTTAAGAAATAATATAAATAATTGGTGCAACCTCCTATGAATACTGTATTAAATTCTTATCATCCAACCTCAAAAGAGGTAACAGAAATACCAAAGATTTGGAGACAGACAGAAAGCACACTGGATGCATGAAAAGATAAAGACTATTTGGATTAGCTAGATGTATTCAAATTGGTATGGCCTGATGAAATCCATCTTAGAATACTGAAGGAACTAGGTGAAGCAATCCTGGAACCATTAGCAGAGGATGGGTGAGCTCCAGAAGGGCAAATATAATACCTGGCTTTAAAAAACGGGACAAAGCGACCTGGGGAACTACAAATCTTCAATACCTGGAAAGATACTCAAAAAAGTCATTAAAATATTGATTTGTAAGCATCTGGAAGAAATAGCATTATAAGGATTAGCCAGAAAGGATTTGTCAAGAACAAAATCATGCCAAACTAACTCAGCTTCCTTCTTTGACAGGGCTACTGGCCTAATAAAGAAAGGGGAAGCAGCAGATGGGATATATCTTGATTTTTGTATGGATCTGATACAGTCCCATATGATGACATGTTCCAGAGGGGTAGCCGTGTTAGTCTAGTTCAGGGGTGGGCAAACTTATTAGTCAACTGAGCCAAATATCAACAAAACAGCGATTGAAATTTCTTTTGAGAGCCAAATTTTTTAAACTTAAAATATATAGGAAGGTACATTGTTATTAACTTAATAAGGGTATTCCTAACCATCTCAACATACCTTTCTCAATTCTCGACACTACATCTTCTTTCACTCCACAACGTTTCCTAAAATTAACTTAATAAACTTTACTTAAAGTTTTAAGTCTTAGTTAAACTATAGATACGTTGAATAAAACTTGATAACATACTTAATATGATAATCTGCGGGATTTGCAGACTGTCACTGGCTCACTCGTGCATGAAACGAGTGAGCCTCCCCTGCACTGCGTATCCCGCCCCGCGCCTGCGCCGCGTCTCCCGTAGCATTTTGCCCCCTCTTCCACTAAAGAAAAATAGTCTGGAGCCGCAAAACATAACACAGCTTATAAACTTTTAAAAGTTTTAATCTTTTTTAAATTTTACCTGTTACAACAGAATACAACAAACAGAAGTGCAGTGTGCATGTGTAGGCCTACTTTGAAATAAATTAAACACTGAACTATGCAGGTCTTTTTGAGTCCTTCCCGTATTTGTGTAAAAGACGAAGAGAAAAAGAAAAAAAAGAAAGGAAGGCAGGCAGGGAAGAGAAAGGAAAGGAAGGCAGGGAAGAGAAAGGAAAGGAAGGCAGGGAAGAGAAGAGAAAGGAAGGAAGAGAAAGGAGGGAAGAGAAGAGAAAGGAAGGCAGGGAAGAGAAAGGAAAGGAAGGCCTCTAACCCAGCCACTCTCCTTGTCCCCCCCCCCACCCCTGTAACCCAGCCACTCTCCTTGTCCTCCCCACCCCTCTCCAGGCCTCCCTCCAGCCCCCTTACCTGGCCGGAGGCTCAGAGCTGCAGGGATGGCTGGCAGAGACGCTTCTCGGCCAGGCCGCTCCCACCCTGAGCACGCTCTGTCTGTGCATGCTCAGGGCGGGAGATTTGAATCTCCCCAGCCCGGCCGCAGCAGGAGTCTGCGCTTAGAGGGAACAAGGCCGAAGGGAGCCACAACAGGGGGGCTGAAGAGCCGCATGTGGCTCCGGAGCCGCAGTTTGCCCACCACTGGTCTAGTTCATGATAGTCTCATAAACCAACTAGGGAAATGCCGTCAAGATTCAATTAATATTAGGTGGTGCACAGCTGCTGAAAGATTGGACTTAGGCATTATCAATGGTTTGCTGTCAAACTAGGAGAACATATCTAGTGGGGTCCCAAGCTATACAGTATTTTCATTAATAATTTGGATAATGGAGTGGAGAGTACGCTTATAAATGCTGAGGATGACATCAAGGTGGGACAGGTGGCAAGCACTTCGCAGGAAAAGATTAGAATTCTAAGTGACCTTGGCAAATTGGAGAAATCAACAAGATAAAATTAAATAAAGATAAATGCAAAGTTTTTCACTTAGGAAGAAAATGCACAACTACAAAATAGGTAATAACTGGTGAGGCATCAGCACTACTGAAAAGAACTTGGGTATAGTGGATCATAAATTAACTGTGTGCCAAAAACGTGATGCAGTTGTGAAAAAGATTAATATTCTGGGATTGTACTAACGGAAGCTGTATACGAAAGGCAGTCATATGCTACCTGGCACTAGTGATGCCTCAGCACGAATACTCTGTCCAATTCTGGGCATCACATTTGAAGAAATATGTGGACAAACTGGAGAGTCCAGAGAAGAGGAACAAAAATGATAAAAGATTCAGACAGCCTGACCTGAGGAAAGGCTAAAAACGGGGCATGTTAATCTTGAGAAAAGACTGAGGGGGGAATCTGATAACAGCTTTCAAAATATGCTAAAACTGCTGTAAAGAGGACAGTGATCAATTGTTCTCTATGTCCCCTGAAGGTAGGACAAGAAGTAATGGGCTTAATCTGCAGCAATAGAGATTTAGGTTAGATGTTAGAAAAAGCTTTCTAGCTATAAAGGTAGTTAATCTCTGGAAGAGGTTTCCAAAGGAGGCTATGGAATCTTCACCATGGGAGGTTTTTAAGAACAAGTTGGACAAACCACTTGTCAGGATGGTCTAAACAAGCCAAGCCAAGCTCTCATAAGGCAGGTTTTCCATTCTACAGATCATCTAGTAGCCCATCTCTGCCCTGTTCCCATTTGAATTCCTCTTTCTTAAACATGGGGGACCAGAACACCACACAATTTTTAGCCAACTGGAATGAGAGAGTCACAGATCAGACTATTTAGACCATCCACTGTACCACTACACTAATACTATTTTTATCAATGGGCCTTCCAAGGAAAGCTTATTTTCCCCTGAGCTTTATGTAAGAACTCTCATTTTCACAGCATATAAGTGAGGGAGAGACACACACACACTCCAATCACAGTAGACACCACGACTTCCTTAAGATAAAGGCGTTTTTGTGGGGGCACAAACACAGGATAGAAGAGAAGTGTGCCCCAGCCGGCTCACAAGTGTGCCCACTCTCATAGCTGGAGAGCAAGAGCCATTTGTATAGCATAACATAAGGCAACGATCATAGCCAAGGCACTCCAGAAGAGCACAAACACTTAATTTTCACATCAGCAAGAAACACGGCTCTCACGGCGCGAGTCAGAAATAGATGTTTCTCTCACATGTTGGATTCATAACAGAAATTTCCAGAACAAGCGATTTATTTAAAGCCACCCGAAGACAGCGAGTCCCTTCACAGGAGGAAATAGAGAATTTAGGTTGACAGAGTTACACTTTTATCGCTCAGATGTTTTCCCACCTTTGAAATGATTTAAGGTTAGTTTCGAATATGCAGAGAAAGAGAAAATTTAGAAATGTGATAAGTGAAAAATAAATCCCTTTGAAAATAATGATGCAGATCCAATATAGGCTGACATCAATAACTTGAGTGATTCCACCCAAGACAGATTTTAAGTTCGCAACTTTGTATTTCTCTCCAGAGTTCTTACTTTTGTTTCCTGAATTTGGACTTGTAAGGCCAAGCCCTGATCACACAAGTAATCAAACTGAAATCAGTGGAATTACTTTCACCCCTATGGTATCTTTTAATGTCCTTGGATACTTCTCTTCTGGATTTTGTTGGTGAGGGTGGTGATTCTGAGACTAGTAACAGTTCCATCATATTGTAATATTTCCAAACTCTCACAAAAGAAAAAAAACGTTCAATCAAGAAGCAACAATGGAGGAATACAAGGTCATCTACATTCTCACACTGGGCATGGCTTTAACAGGGCCAGGATTCCATCAAAGATACTTTCCAAGACTTAAAAAAATTAAAGCTGAGAGGGGGTTGGAAGATGGAGATAATGTGCTGAGCTGCTGCTGTCGTGCAGTAAATGGGAAGTACCTAATTTTGCTCAACAAGACCCACAAAGGCGTATCCATAAGTGACGTCACTGGTTTGAATTAACACAAAATGCATTAACATCTCCTGTCTGATGGTCAGTGTAAAAAGCCACTGGTGACTTCAGTCGAGATGTGTACATCGGGAAAGACAAAAGGGAGAGAAAAGATCTCATGAGCGGGCCACCAAAAGATTACTTTCCTGTCGACAAAATATGATGTGGTCCTTGCCTATTGAATATACAGCCTGGTTTTATCTATATGAGCACATTTTCATAGCCATAAGTCACCCAAGAAGAGCTACATTCAAGCTAGCAATGATGGAGTTGAAGCTGTAGGACAGAAAAGCCTCATTCATTTTCATCAGCATCAACCAGCTCCTCTCAGGATAATGATTCATGGCTATGAGGTATGCTAGTGCTAGTGAAGTGTAACTTGGCCTCAGACTGCACACTTTTCATCCCCTCTTCCTTTTCTCTCACTCTTTCCTGCTACATTTAACCTGCAACTAACTCAATAAATCAGAGTAACTAACAAATAGGACTGGATTTTCAGAAACAGCCTCCATTTTGGCCTCACAAATAAAAAGAGGTGCATTTTATAACACAATCTCCACTTGATGAGACCTGCAAACCAGGTAGAGATCAGTGTGCTAAAAACTGCCGCGACAATGATTTTCACCTACGATAATCATACCTACAGTTACACGCAAGCATAAAACCAGAAGGCCTTGTTGAAGCCCTTGAGAAAACTGGGTCCAAATGGTCACTACAGTGTAGTATATCATTTCCTTGTATTAATTTCAGTTTTATTTTCACGCACATGGTATTTATTATTCTGGTACGTTTAGAGGTGTGTAGGTAAAGGGGATATATGGAGGGGACGATGTGATGGGATGGCTTAGTTTGGCAATTGTCCATTTTTTACTACTGGTGGTGGATATGCCAGTGACCTGGGAAGGGTCAATAGATGGGGTGGGTTCTGAGTTATTACAGAGAATTTTTTCTTGGCTGGCTGGTGTGACTTGCCCACATGCTCAGAGTTTAACTGATCCCCATATTTGGGGTTGGGAAGGAATTTTCCCCCAGGGCAGATTGGTTTGGGCGCTGGGGTTTTTTGCCTTCCTCTGTAGCATTGGGCATGGCTCACTTACTGCTTGATTCTCTGTATTTTAAAGTTGTCAAATCTTGAGTTGAAGACTTTAGTAACTCAGTCATAGGTTAGAGGTTCATTACAGGAGTGGGTGGGTGAGGTTTTGTGGCCTGCATTGTGCAGGAGGTCAGACTAGATGATCATATTGGTCCCTTCTGACCTTAGAGTCTATGAGGCTGTGGTTACTGACCTGGATTTGTTTTCATTTCCTAAAATAATTATTTTGGAGAAGATGAAATGTCACAAAGATAGTCACTGAGGCCTTGTACACACGATCAGATTATCGCGCATTAAAGCTCATTACCGCGCGATAGCAACAACGGCGTACACACGTGCAACAGGGCTCTTGCGCGTTAAGTGCCTTGTTGTCGCGCAATCCAACAACCACTCCGACGAGAGTGGTAACAGCTGTTGCGGATCATATATTGCGCGTTTGAGCTCGTGTGTACGCTTACCGCGCATTGACTGGAGTCCGGAACTGTCCCAGCATTCCCAAGTCGTCCTCTCTGGTCTCCCCCCCCACCCACTCTGTGGCCGTGACGAAACTGTCCCCGCCCTGCCCCGAACTTATTCCCGGGATTTTCAAATTTCAAGTCTGTTTCACTTCCTGCTCTCTTCCTCGTGGAGTGTGTTTGTGCTCCGATCATCAGTAGCAATGGCGGCCCGCCGTGGAAGACGCGCACCCCTTTGGAGCACAGCAGAGGTGCTGGACCTGATCAGCATCTGGGGAGAGTCCGCCGTGCAGGCGCAGCTACGCGGCAGCAGGAGGAATTATGACACATTTGGCATAATTTCTCGGGCCATGTCAGAGAGAGGGCATGATAGAGACACAGTGCAGTGTAGATCAAAGGTGAAGGAGCTCAGAATTACCTATCACCGAGCGAAGGAGGGAAACCGCCGTTCTGGATCAGCGCCTGCAACATGCAGGTACTATAAGGAGATAGAAGCCATCCTCAGCGGGGACCCCACAACCACTGCCAAAAGTCCCGTGGACACTTCAGCCCCTCCTCGTCCGGTGATTGCCAGAGCCGAGCAGGATGAGGACGTTGTTGAGGAGGAGGAGGAGGAGGAGATGGAGGATGACACGGAGGAAAGCGCAACCGCGTGTAGCCAGGAGCTCTTCAGCAGCCCCGCTGAGACGTCCACCCAAGGCTTGAACTGCAGCTTGTTCTCTGAGGCGGCAGAGGGGGGTTCAGGTAAGTTTCTCCTTCATTCAGCTCTGCTCCTGCTAAAATATCATTGTCTGGGGTGGGGGTGCTTGCGGGTCCCCGCTCTGCACGCTATTTACTCTGCATTCATTAGCAGGGCATCAATACAAGCAGTGATTGTAAAATAATCATCTGCATTTAGGTCAGAAAAGGTTTCCTCGATGTACCTCCAGAGCCTAATACTCAGGTTAGATGGGAGAGCGTTTGTGTCTGCGCTCCCAAAGACGGATACTCTGCCTCTCCAGCTGCAAAGCACAGCCCTGGGAACCATGGCAGCACACAGTGCAGCAGCATACGGTCCCGGCCTGCTACCGGCGGCATGTAGGAGATGTATTCTAGATGGAAGGGGCACTCTGAGGAGAGGGATATTGGGTTCCATCTGTGTGCCCTCTTCCGATTCTTAGCCCCCGGTAAGCCGTCTACTAGAATGTACCTTGTCTGCTTCAGCGCAGCGTAGTGTGTTGACCGCCCTGTACCTTCCAGTGGAATGTGCTACTGGAAGGTTACATTGGCTATCTATGCTATGTGTTAACAATGTCTATATTGTTATTTTTGTATTAGAATTGAGCTTCACAAGGCCGGTGTCTACCCCAGCTGACCGAATGAGAAACATTAGGCGGCGTTCTCGAAGAAACAGGGAGGATATGTTTAACGACCTGCTGAAAGCAACACAAGAATCCGCAAGGGAGAATAGAGCCTGGAGAGAGGAATCCCAGCAGAGGAGGCAGAAACACAGGGACGAACTGATAAGCGTCATGAAGGAGCAAACAGAACTGCTAAAGAACATGATAGCTTTGCAGTCCCAGGCGATAAATGTCCGGGCTCCACTCCAGACAGTTCAGCCGTGTATGCCTCCCACACACCGCAGTCCCTCAAAGCATTTCTTTGAAGGCCACCCTCCACCCCGGTACAGGACAACATCCAGCCCCCAACCCCCCAAGCTACTTTTACGAGACCCGGAGCTACACCAACCTGTAACCCCACCCCCATCTTTCAGGTTTCAATAAAAACAGTAACAAATACTTTGAAGAATGCATTTATTTATACACATTATTGAAATGATCCTAAGGTGCACCTCATGCGTCATGGAACTTAACTAGGGAAGGGCATCATTGAAATGCTCCCTGAGTGCCTCCCTTATGCGAGCAGCTTCTCCTTGTGCCACCCTAATACTCCTAGTGGCTGGCTGCTCGAATGCTTCCTCGAGGCGCTGTGCCTCCGTAGCCCACGTAGGGGAAAACTTTTCTCCCCTACTTTCACAAATGTTATGGAGGACACAACATGACGCAATCACGGCAGGGATCTGGTCCTCCGCCAAGTCCAGCCTCCCATACAAACAGCGCCAGCGCCCTTTTAAACGGCCGAAGGCACACTCCACAGTCATTCTGCAGCGGCTCAATCGGTAATTGAACCGCTCCTTGCTGCGATCAAGGTTCCCAGTGTAGGGTTTCATGAGCCATGGCATCAGTGGGTATGCTGGGTCTCCGAGGATGACTATGGGCATCTCCACCTCCCCCACTGTTATTTTTTGATCAGGGAAAAAGGTGCCCCCTTGCAGCTTCCGGTACAGACCAGTGTTCCTGAAAATGCGGGCATCATGCACCTTTCCCGACCACCCAGCATTGATGTCCGTGAAACGACCCTTGTGATCCACGAGTGCTTGCAGCACCATGGAGAAGTAGCCCTTCCTGTTTATGTACTCCGTCGCGAGATGGTCTGGAGCCAAAATAGGGATGTGTGTGCCATCTATGGCTCCCCCGCAGTTAGGGAATCCCATGGCAGCAAAGCCGTCCACAATCTCTCGAACATTGCCCAATGTCACTGTCCTCCGTAGCAGGATGCGATTGATGGCTTGGCACACTTGTGAGAGGGCTAATCCGACGGTGGTCCTCCCGACTCCAAACTGGTTTGCAACGGACCGATAGCAGTCGGGAGTCGCCATCTTCCATACAGCAATCGCAACACGCTTCTCCACAGTTAGGGCTGACCTCATGTTGGTGTCTTTCCGTCGCAGGGCAGGGGCCAACTCTGAGCACAGTTCCAGAAAGGTTGCTTTCCGCATTCGAAAGTTCTGTACCCACTGCTCGTCATCCCACAGCTGCATAACAATGCGATCCCACCACTCGGTGCTCGTCTCTCGCGACCAGAAACGGCGTTGCACCGTGTGCAGATGATCGGTGAAGGAGCTGAGCAACGCGGTGCTGTTGCTCTGCATGGCATCGATCAGCCCCTGCTCCTCGGTGTCCTCATCTGACTCGGAGCTCATTGCGTACTGAGCAACAAGCCGAGATGTATTCAGAATGTTGAAGGCGACAATGGAGATCATAGCAGGATCCATGCTGTCGCTGTAGCGATTGATTGCAAGTGGTGCGTTGCGTCACTGCAATGTTGAAAATAGGCGCGAGTTGCTATTGGCAACGAGGAAGACGCTAGGGGAACACAAAGCACCATGGGAAACTGAGAGTTTACCCATGGCGCTTTGCGTTCCTTTCCTTCATCCCATGATTCATAGCGCCGATTCAGGGAAAATGGAACGATGGGATAGGTGCCCAGAAGTCATTGCGCTCAACCGCGATAATGCGTGTAATTTTGTTGCGTTGCATGGAGCAACGTGTGTACGCGTTGTCCCGCAATAAAGGTCACGTGAGTTTTGTAGCGCGATTGCCTTGTTGCGCTTTAATCTGATCGTGTGTACATAGCCTGAGAGACACCCAGAGACTGAGATAACATGTGACCTTCTGACCAGCTCCCTTTAAAGATGTAAGAATATGAAATAAGGAGCATATATTTTGCTGGAAATTTTATTCCATCAGCAAAGCCGCAGCTATAAGATATACGTGCCATGTAGATGTGTCAGGAAAATGCAACTAATTCTCTGGCATTTATTTTTCATAACGTATTGAACTGTATTAAGAAGCTGATCGCTTGTGACATCCCTCTGAACTGCTAGGGGAAAATATAGAGGATCTTTCAAATGTTTTGTTCACTATAGTTGAATAAAGACAACAGAGTCCAGTGGCACTTTTAAAGACTAACAGATTTATTTATCTCATGAGCTTTTGTGGGAGAAAATCCCACTTCGTCAGACGCTTTGAAGATGGGAAACTTACAGAATGGGAGGAAATTAAATGCAGGGGAGTGTATGACATAGGATCAGGTCAGGCTGTGACAGCAAATCAAAATAGGTGTTAGGATTCAAACACTGGGGAACAGCACATAGAGGAGGGGGAGGTCAAATCACTTGTTGTAATGAGAGAAAAATCCATAGGCCCTGTTTAACCGCAAGACAACTGAGTCAAATTTGCATATAAATTCGAGTTCTGTAGTTTCTCTTTGAAGCTGTGATTTGTTATTCATCTGTTTCAACACCCCAGTGTTTGAATCCTAACACCTATTTTGATTTGCTGTTACAGCCTGACCTGATGCTATGTCATACACTCCCCTGCATTTAATTTCCTCCCATTCTGTAACTTTCCCATCTTCAAAGCATCTGACGAAGTGGGATTTTCTCCCACGAAAGCTCATGCGATAAATAAATCTGTTAGTCTTTAAAAGTGCCACTGGACTCTGTTGTCTTTCTACAATAGACTAACACGGCTATCCCTTTGATAATTGAAGAAGTTATTGATGGCATACAAGGAGAAACAATTCCATGTTAAATGTAAAGTTCAAAGAGCAAAGTGGGAATTGAAGGGATTTTTAATCAACTATAAATGGATACTCTATTGGTCTGATCATCTCTTTAACAGTCCAGCCTATTCTGGTTCCTAGTGGGAAGAAAAAGCTATCTTGTTATCAACGTTATTCAATTTTCCATTCACCCATGGTGAAATCAGGGTAAAATATATCAGCATATTAGTAGTAATATATAAGAATAATTTTAACAAACTATTAATGTACATATTTAACACAAAGGAAAGAATGCATTACAAACAGATTCTATGAACTGGGCTACAGGACATGAAATGGTTAATACGCAACAAGTATGCATATTTTATTGTGGTCCTATTAACCAGGAAGTATTAAATGACTAAAAATCTTCTTTGATGTAAAGAAGTCCTGAACTATTTTAACTGTAATGTGCAGTGTTATTCTCAAGAGGTCACTGGCCAGGTCCAAAAAATGTCATATCTATTCATAAATATATGTCCCTAATTTATTAACAGCAGATTCTTCTCTTCACTCCACACCTATGTGGATTTCAAGAAGTGAATGCAATTTCTTAAAATTAATATGGAATGAATTATGACTCGCCAGGGACTTGTGACCACCAGCAATTCCCTAAATTTAATGGTCTGTGACATACAAGTCAGACTAAATGATCTAATGGCCTCTTCAGTCAAACTCCATGAACCTATGGCCTCATCTAGATCTGATTATTGCACACACTTGCCCATGTGGCTGGCCCAGAAGTAAATTCCATTTCTGTGCTACAGTTGGGGTATATGATCAAGTTAGCAACTTTCAACTGTGTTGGAAGGTAAAAATTGGAAATACGTTAAGTAATAAAAAGCAGCTATATCTAAGAAGGCTTCAAGTGATAGTGCATGCATTTAAACTTTTCTAAAATACTCCAAAGCTGACAAACTATCAGAAGAGTTTCCACTAAATCTGAACTGTCCAGGGTTAACTGTGTTCAAGTCCATAGAGAGAGAGAGAGAGTGCGCGTGAGCAAACTACGCTGAAAACAGTTACATACTGTAGTGTAAAGAGTAGTCATACATACATCTGCACGCCCAGACACTCGGACAAGGAGTGTAAGCTATACATCCAGAGCACTGAATAATTAAAAAGGAATAACCTTCCTTGGCTCTTTTCCAGCTGTAAAGGAAACCCCACTCATTTATTTCCTTGTTTTCAATCATTGGAGCTGAATGCACTGGAATGAGTCAATCAACAAACAATGATAGCAGCAGACTGCAAGATTTGCTAACCAATGAAAAGACTGCACACGGAATGAGATGCAGGAGAAGAGCTGTAAAACACTGAGAAGATGTGTGTTAAGTACATAAGAAAGATCCCAAAAGAACTGAAGAAAAAGAATTTAGTTTTTTTTAAAAACAACGTGGCAAGATTCACTTTCCCCCTCCATTCGATACCAGCTGAAAAAAATACATAGATGAAGAACTTGGTTTTAAAAAGAGAAGGAAAATTTTCAAGATTGAAGTTTAAAAACAAATGGGGAGCTATAGTCAAAGGGTTTTGTTCTAAGCATACCCCGAGAAGAATGAAAAACTTGTCTTCCAGAAAGTGATGTTAAAAAATTATGTGCTGAAATCCAGTATGAGATGAAAAAGAAGATCAAACTGCAGAAAAAAAATTTATGCCACCCAACCCCTCAGGGAAACAAAATCCAAGAAAAATTCTAAGGTAAGGCTTTCTTCACAGAAAAATCACAACAAACCAAATCAGGCAAATATTTAAACATATCGCTGGGCGTGTGGCAGTGGCTTTTTAAAGCATCTGCTGGCAATAGGGAAAAGCAAGAATTAAGTCTTAAGCAGAGTTTACAGCTAGGAGAGGCTGTGTTTAATCTTGCTCAAGCCTTTAAAAAAAAGTGAGTTCCAAAGACACTGAGGATTTTACTTGTCCCTTCCATTTAAACAATGGGAAACTTAAGATGTTTGAGCTGCATAAATTGTCTATGACTCCCTTGATTATACGTTAGCAGCGTTCCGAGCTTCATCTGATAAACGAGGGACTGTAGACAGAGAAATCTTATCTCATTCACAATGATGTTTTGGGGGACAATAGTTTCTTGGGGGAATAGAACTCTTAACAGTGAAAATGCAGGCAGTATATTCTCCTGACACTCTGCTTATGTAGACTAGAAATTCGGAGGAGGAGTTGTATATACACAGTACAAGCATTAGTATTTTGCACTTTGTAAATAAAAAATGATGCAATCTGCATATTTTGTACGCAGGGGGAACCTTTCGGCATGCAAGATCACACACCATATTTCCTGCTGTAGGAAGACACAAGCAGCTAAAAAACTGTTACTCTTCACAGCCATTGAATTCTCTCTTAAACCCTCCTAAAACAAAAGCTTTTCTGCAGAAGTAACCAGATCATTGGACCCTACCAGTCAGAAATGGACCCAAATCAATTCTTTCCTTTTTAAGACATACGTGCAACCAGCGAGGAACAGGATACAAATTTAAATCCAACACTCTGGCATGGGTGCAGCATATCACAGCATCAGATGACCATGCTGGCCTTTCCTCAGGATCGCACCGGACCACAGAGGAACCACCAGTTGCTCTACTTTACAAAATGTCTGAGCAAAACACAATTCCTGAATACATCCTGCTTGGCACAAAGATGTCCTATCCCTTTAACGGGTTTGGATCTGGCAATGGATCTCTGACACAACTCGCAGTGACGGGGGAACTCAAACAGAACTACCTGAAAGAGGAGCAGGGGAACCGACCCCGCTGGGCAGCTCTGCTGATCCTCATGGTTATCATTCCCACCATTGGGGGGAACATACTTGTTATCCTGGCCGTGTCCTTGGAGAAAAAGTTGCAATATGCCACAAATTATTTCCTAATGTCCCTGGCGGTGGCAGATTTGCTGGTTGGATTGTTTGTGATGCCAATTGCTCTTGTTATCATACTTTTTGGTAAGTATTTCACTTTGTTCCTGCCATAAGTTGGAGCAAATGTGCTAAATATATGTTAAGTAGGACAACTGTTTATTTACTTCACCACTTAATTGTGATAACATTATTTTCTGTGAGCATCATCTGGCTAAGCACTTCCCAATTACTCCTACTGCTAAGACACATTTTCTCAAGACACAAGCTTAAAAATATCTGCTGTGAATATCCTTTCCATTCCCTACCACACCTAACCAGAGACACTAGCAGCTCCAAAGAATTGCAACACCTCTAACCGAGGATCAACTACAGATAGCACACAGTGGAGAAAAAGGGATAGGGTAAGTTTTTATTGGCAGAGAAATGTTGAACATCTGTTCGTGTTAGATATTATACTCAGAAGAAAAGTTTTCACCCTTAAAAGGGCTAAGCAGTTTGTGGTAGTTTCATTTGACTGAATAGCTTCATCACTTTACAAGGAGTTGGTCCAACTCAATGTGGACAATTTTTTGTATCATTTATATAACCCAGGCATATTTCAGAGAGTCTCTGGGGCCACTAGGCGACAGTTCTATGGTGTCACTTGCAGGAAAATGGATTTCTCAGCTGCCCTGGGGAAACGGGAAAATTCCGAATCCACTCCAGAGAGAAGTGATCCATCTGTCCAGCTAGCCCAATATCAGGCCATCTGTGCACCTGGTTTAGGAGATTCAGGTTGCCATTTCTTCTGACTCACAAGCAGTGAAACAGATTTTGATGAGATTACTCACGGAGTTAGTCGTTATGGAATAAACAAGAAAATGTCAATGTCTTCATATTTTCAGGGATCCAATATTTCAAATATTGCACTTAGACCTAATTTGGTAACAACTTTCTGAGGAATTTTCTGAATAAACTAAACAAAACGAAAAAGAAACAAAGTTGCTTTCGAGTTGTAACCTTTTTTTTTTTAAATGATCTATTTGGCATATATTCAGACGTGTAAGAGCTGCAGAGACATCACATCTATTTTTTCAGTAAACCTATGTGATACTCCCATGCTGATAACTCAACCTTTGAGGTAAAGTATACTGAGCCGTAACTAACGGCAGACAGCAGGAGTTCTGTTTGCTTATATTAAATCTCTACGGATTGTCCTGGGGACAGTAGACACAAATTTAAAGTGTTAAATGCATACAGGCAATCAGCAGACCTCCCTCTCTGCAAATGACCGGTGTCAATTTGGTGACAATTTCTTTTAAATCATAAAAAGCCTCCGAGTTAGTTTCTCTATATAAAGTGTTGTTCAATATATGGAGATGTCAAACTGACCCCAAAACACAGTCAATACAGTAAGAATAAGTGGCACGGTTCTTTTCAAGGAAGAATTTCTAGGAAATGAATATGTGTAACTAGGATACAATTTTCTAATTGGGAAGAGAAAAATCAGTGTCAAAATGTACAAATTCTGAGATCTTCATATACAATTTTCATAGTTTTTTTTTTCAAAAAATCTCAAATAAGACCAATCCCTTTTCCCAATTCCTCTTTAACAGAAGAGCAAACAGACAGTGTAAAAAAAGCTAAAAGTTGACAGAGAATCAGAAATAAAATTATTATAATGAGTAAAATCTGATTAACAATCAAAATGAGAAACTAAACTTTGTCTTTCTGAACTTTACTAGTTTCCCAATAAGATATTTTTCCTTTCAAATTTTTCTACTTTTTCTTTTATTGCTACTTAATCTGTCAATTAATCCGGAGCTAAAAATGTCGTAACCAAGGTTAAAACATGCTAGGAATCTTAATTTAGAATTGAACAAAAGCATCTTTCATGTTGCAGGAAGTTTTAAAGAAAAAAGTAAAATGAAAAATAATTAAATAGGTGCGGTAAGACCACGGCAGGAGCGTCACATAACTGACCAATGCTAAACACTGAAATGACTTCCATAAGATGTCTCCTTGGCAGCCAAACAGAAAAACATTTTGGCTCCCCAGCCGCTGGTGGAAGATACAGAGGTGTTTATAAAAAGTTCAGACCAGGAGCAAAATGTTAGGCGTTGTTGGAATGGAACAAGATGTTTAAGTACATAACAAGACCAACAATATTGAAGGTTTGTTTGCCAGATAAATATTTGAACAGAGAATAATCACTGACAGAAAGCCCTAATTAAACTCTACCCTCCCCATGTTTTCAGTCAAGACCATTTCCATAAGAGTGAAATAAGTGTGTGCCATCTCTTGATACAAAACGCAAATAATTGTTTTCTGATATTTTACTTATACCTAATTACATGGCAGATATGTGGAGAAAGGTGCAAAATATTTAAAACCAGCAGCATTAATCATGTTGATATTTTATTGGCAACACGCTACAGTTTGTTTAAACCTAAAATCCAGTACACTCCACTCAGAGAATACTTACAAATGTTAACACTAAGAAACTTAGTTGTTTCAATAACAGAGGCTCGTTTTCCATATTTTACTTGTAACCACTTTACTACTATAGTGGTGTGCTTAACCGAAGTGATACAAACTTCAAAGAGAGTGAGCAAACCGTATTTCAGCATCAACTGAATGCACGTGCTGGTTTTAATTTTTAAAACGTTTAGAAATGTCAATGTGCGAACAGTTCATTCATCGCTTTTATTAACTGCTAAATTGTTCACACTTACTTCATTAAAAGGTAACAAGTTAGGAAACTGAAGTGCGCTTTGAAATTTAGGTTTTAGTTGTCTCCATTAACATTTGAAACCACTAAAAGAGAAAGATTTTGTTACTGATCTGCCAATGGGTCAGCAAACACTTGAGAGGAGGCTAGAACCATAAGGTCAGAAGATGTATTGTGTAAAGATCTTTCCCATTTCCATGAACTTGGCAGCTGAAAGCTCAGCACCTGAGATTTTAGAAAGAGGGCTGGTAAAGAATAATATCGACTGTCTTTAAAAAACCAGTGCTCCTCCTATTGTTATTTTGTGCCCCTGAAATACATCCTTTCCATAAAATAGAAAGGAATGTTGATTTTCTGAGCTGTAAACTATTATAACATTTTTCACCCAAGAAAATTGAAAATCTCAGGTTCTCTCTAGTACCACTTATAGTTAGGTTACACTGCAAATCATTCACCTTTAATTCACGTGGGAATACATTGAATACAATTTTGAATAGACCAAGAAATATCACCAGAAGATTAGTTTCATGGATGGCTCACTATTTTCAAAATCTGCAAGACTGAAGGAAAACACAAATGTTTTAGAACAACTTTAATAAAACGCATCTGCAGTTAACTATAAAATCTCATTTTTTTGGTGAATAATTTCCCCCCCAACTACCATTTTAGTGGAATTGATCAAGCATGCAAGCTAAGTATGAAAGCAAAAAGAGAAACTAGGAAATCAAAGTCTATGAATTCTCTTCCGTAAAGTACTATAATCAGGAAAAAGTGTACTGTAAAGGTGATACACTCGCAGTAACTTGTAAAATAAAGCCTAAATTTACACCGATATGAAAAAGTGTCAAACTTCCATCTCAATAAAAAACCTTACATCAAAAAAATGGCTCATGTAATGAAATCCCTTACAGGCAACCAATTTCAATAGACTGCAGAGCATTTTACAACGAAAAGAAAACAATTAATTTTCAACACTTATGTGAAGGACTTTCTTAATCTCACTTACATGAATACCTAACTATTACCTTCTAATCATAAGCATTCAAAGAATCTTTCACTGGCTTAAATCAGGAGCTGCTCTTTCATACGGTATCTAGTTTTAAGGATAACCTTGCAAACTCATATTCCCTGTAAATAAAGCTTTCCTCCACATTTTAGTAAACCAAGGCCACATATTAGCTGTAAAAACTCATCATTTACTTGAGACAAACCAAAAAACGCCAACACCGGAGCATCAAAATCAGGAATATATGATTAAGTAATCAAGACATTTAAAAATCTACATACCTTTTAAAAAATTATCACCAAAAGGCAGCATTACAGAGTAAGTTTTACACAGCCAATTATTTACACCATTCACAATGGCAAACGAAACAGACATTTATGATGGGAGAAATCTTATTTCTAAAAACCCAAACTAAACCTGACCTGTTAAGAACTCTGCCTCCCTGCTCCATTATTATATGTACTCAAGTTTGACTTTCAAACCAGATTTTATGAATATTTAGCCAACAGGTAACGTTCAAGGATGAAAAACTGTTCTATGAGCACTGGAGGAAGGCTGTCTCCTCTTCATTTCCCCTCCCAATCTCTGGGTTTCAGAAATATTGTAAATGGCAATTCACAGAAAGAAAATTCTACTAAGTACTAGAAGAGGTGGTTATTAATATGACAGCACAACTATTAAATATATTTTGGAAGGCAGAGATTTATTTTTAACAAATATTTTTCTTCAAGACTTTCTGCTGACATGGCTACCAGCCTTGGTCAGGATTCTATAGGGGCAATTTGCCCCCAAAATGCAAGATGTGGGCTTTTTGTTTGGTTTTAAACTATGACTGTTTATATGTGCCTAATATTCCAGGATGCAGATGACAGAACCTGTGCCCACTGACTTTAGGGACGGCAGGATCAAGCCACTGAAAGGGCCTTGTTACCAGTGCCAGATTGGGAAGCAAACATTAGATCAGAGTAACAAGACAACATGGCCAAAAATGGTCCTCAAACACTCATCTCGCAGCATTTATCTTGTAACACATTTATGTGCAAACAGATCAATGAGATTAAGGAAAACAGCAAGAGATGTCGTGTTATTAACCTAGCGTATTGTACAATTCTTAAGACTGAGCTACAGAAATAGCCACGTGAAATCTGTAATTTTGTTTCAAACAAAGTTTTAGGGTGACTATATCCTCTGGTTCTCAGCAGTTACTGTAATAACGGGCCTTTCCGTGGAAAAACCGTCTCTTACACAAGAAGTTCTTAATGTGAAAGGTTGCTACTCCTCTCATCACCCGTTTCAAAGAAAAACAAAACATATAAACAGAAAAAGGGGTTTACATTCATAATGCAGTCAGCAATTACTAAAAGCTTTGCAGATCGTGAAAAATTATACAAGGTTTCCTTGCACCTGATGGCTATCTAACAAATAACATGAGTTCAGAAAAAGGAAAGCACAGCTCCCTTATCAAGCACTAACGAGGTCCCCTTTGTCAGGAACAGGTTTACTGCAAATGAAGAAAGTCATTTGAGTGCAATGTCCATGTTCCCTCCGCAAGCTATCATCTAAGAGGTACCGTCTAGGAATACTGTATAAGGACTTTTGACAAGAAATCCTTTACTATGTAAAATATGCACTTTTTGCATCCACACCTCACCCTTCTAATTGTGCTAAATTCACTTATTTAAGCCATAGAAAAGTTCTTGCCTTCTTACAGAAAACTTCAATATTCCCAACACACCAAATTAATTGGTTGGTTTAACTACTTATTTTTTCTGGCAGGCTGACATATAGTTGGTTGAATGATTGCACTAAAGGCCTTTGAGATTAAAGAAGGATACTTCTTAAAACCTAATGAAATTGTGGACAGAAAAGTTAAAAGTGAATCTGTGTTGTTGAATGCTCTAGTAATGTATTCTTTAATATAGCTGTACCCTACTTCATTAATCAACCTTGCATTATTGTTTGTAACTAACTTTCAGCTCTGGAACCATGCAACTGAACATCTAGGCTTGTACTTGCTTTATTTAAAAGTAATTCATCTTTTCCTTTATCGATGCAATCTCACCTGGAGCTCACTGCTTTAGGAGAGATGAAGTAACATTCTCAATCCCCATCCATTTCTCCCCTTGTCTAGACTCAACCTATACATCAGAGCAGGCCAGTGTAAGCTTTGCCTGTCCCAATGCCATTTTCCATCCTCTCCTGCTTGAAACCCCAAATCACTGAATCATTATGTCATTTCACCACAACAGTCACGCCTGAAATCGAGCTTCGATCTTTAAACTGCTGCAATATTACCTTATTGATCAGATAATGGGCTCAGGTATTAGACCAGCTCATTTAAGATTCTGTGGAGAGTTAGCTGTTGTTTATTCAGAGCAGGGTGTTAAAAACAACCTAGATTTAAAACAAATCTGATTTGTTAGAACAGCCACCAAAACCTATCATTCTATAAAGAGCACATAATTTGCTGGCAAAACCTTAGCAACATGTACAGATCAACATGTTCATACGCATATAGAACACTAACACGCATTTTGAACTCAACAGCCACCCAGCAGCCATTGCTTGTGACACAAACCGCTTGTAAGTGAGATCAATTGGTTTATGAAAAACCTCCAAAGAGCTTCATTAATGTCCATTCACTGAGTTCAGCAGAGTAAATATTTATGAGATCTTCACTGGGGAAGACAGCTCTCAAACAGCAACCCTTTGGTAGGTGAAAACAATACAAAGTGAATGCCCCCATCCCAAACAAAAAGCAGCTGATGGTCTATTTTAATTATTACATAACATTAAAGACAGATTAGCCTCAGTCAACAACATGACTTAAGACTGAGTTTAGAAGCCTGAGCAACTGCTTTTGAAAATGATGCGAGGGGGAAGCTGTCAATTTCTTTTGAATAAAAATAAGTATCTGGTCACTGACGACTGAATCCTGTTTACCCATCACTCCTGTGATGCAATGCACAGCAAACCCTTCAATTATAAAACTGTATGCAATAGACTGTTCAAGACATCCCGAATACTGGGACCCAACCAGGGCTATGCATCATTATCCTAGACAAGTGTCTAATTATTTTCTCTGTTGTTTAATAACCTAATCCAGTAGGCTTTATGGAGATGGTATACGTTAAATACAATCAACGTGTTTTGTTATTAATCATATTTATTACAGCAATGGTTAGGGACCAACCAAGATCAGAGCACCCTATCGGGCTAGGCACTAGATAAAGTTATAGACAGGCCCTGCCATGAAGAGCTTGCAACCTAAATGCACAAGACAAGAGAAACGGAAAGGGATATAACATCTCACTGATGTCTTGCATGATGGCAAGCATTCGTTCTACCTCTTTCCATGGGGAAAAAGCTATCTGGGGGTATTAGGTATTACTAAAGAGAAAAACAAGGGAAGCAAGAAAGGAGAAGAGAGAAAAGTATGAGGGCAGGTATGATTCAGAAGAATGTATTAAGACCCTTCTATGAAATGTATGAAGAACAAAATGCTCACTGAACCTGCACAGGACATTAGAAACAAATCTAATCACTTTCCTGTTCTCTTTCAGATAACGCATGGCCTCTTCCACCCGGCTTGTGCCCTGTCTGGCTATTTCTTGATGTTCTCTTCTCCACGGCATCCATCATGCATCTCTGTGCCATCTCACTGGACCGCTACATTGCCATAAAAAAGCCAATTCAGGCCAGTCAATACAACTCACGGGCAACGGCGCTCATCAAAATAACTGTGGTGTGGCTCATTTCAATAGGTAAGTGGGACTCCTGAGATTGGGCAGGGGAGAGTAACCCTTTCACTTCCAAATCATTAGCTCAAAACTGGGGCCAGGCTGCAAATGGCAAAGTGCTAGGGGGACGGCAGCCTGTATCAACTGAACAGATCAGCTCATTTCCTAGCGAGCAGGTGGCTACATCACAAAATCCATTTAACAGGTACTGGCTGGCAGACTTATTGGAGAGGAGAAGAACTGAATGGGAATGACGTTCAAACTTTTTTCTCCTACCCACAGGAGGAGGAGACACACTAGGGGGCCGCGTGAGACAACTGCTTATGCTGTATCTTTCCTAAGAATGTAGATGTTCCAGTGCCGTCAATCAGATTCCTATCAGTCACAGATTTAATTTTAAGCCCTCAAACAGTTGCAGCTGAAATTCCTGCCTCACTTAAAACTACCCAAGGAGGAAAAGCTAGACAATAGGATTGAGAATTTTGTTTTAATGCTGCACAGAAAGAGAACTATAAAATTTTCATCTTTCAGTCACTGAGTCAAATAAGGGAGTTGCCACTAAAATTTATTCCAGACATTGAGCTGTGCTGCCAAGATCAAAAAGTCAAAGTTTAAGTTTTTTTAAATTCAATGCATCAGTGAGGTGAAAATGTAATGGTTTAATATTATACTTCTGTTTTCGGAACTCTTTGTATAAGGCATGTTGCCCATTTTGAATAAATTTGTGCACAAAACGTAAATTTCAGACACTATCGGATTCAAAGATCAGAGGCAATAAAGCATTTAAGTCCAAATGACTGGTTTGCAGTAACAGTAAATACGGAAGCAGGCGGCGCTAGATAAGCAAATAATACAATACAGAACAAGCAAGAGCATGAACATTTTTTTTCCTGGCTAACTTAGGCTACTAACGCAGCATAGCTGAAAAGATTTTATAATTATGCTCTTGACCTGCACTCCTAACAACAGGAACTTCCCATAGGAACGCATTTAGAGGAGTACTTTGATTACCGGAGAAAGGATTTCTCTCTATTTTATCTTGACAAAGGAAACTGGAGTAGGAGCAAGATATTTAAAGCTGACCTTTTGATACTTGATTTACTTTTATTAATCAGCACTGCACTGATTCGCAGCACTTCATTTCTTATCTGTCGTAAAAAAGACCACCGCTTCTTGAGCCAAAGGTTAATTGGATTCAGTCTTGGTTTTAAATAATTGCTTCTTTCCAAAGGTGTGCCTGTTGTTAAGGAAGGGATCAAGTGACCGAAGGCTAGGCCATTTCACCACTTGCAACTTTCAGTGTACACCAATAAGGTGGCTAGGCGCACAGGAATACAGTAAATCACCAGATTTCACTCAAAGATTTTGGTGAGTGTAGCACGAATAACCTTCATCAGGCAGGAGCCTGTTTTTATTGTCAGATAGATCTTTACCAATAGAAAAACTGTAATTTCAGTTCGAGGAAGTTCATTTCAGACTAACCCATGAGGCATATTAAAAAACAAAAAACCCCAGTTAAAACACCACCACTTCATTTAAAGACTCTGAATAGACAGGAGACTTTAGTCTATAATGAGCGCGCATGGCATCTCTCTAACAAGCTGTATATTCAAGAGCCAACCCGTGTGAAAAGCTAGTCACCGACAGTCTGATCATTGGATGTTCTTTAAGACTAAAGACAGACACGTTTTGCGTATTTTCCTCCTGAGGTCCTCAGAAACTACAAAATTTTCATTCAGGAAAGGTAGGAGACAACAGGAAAAATGTTGCTTCACTACTGCAACTGTTCCAGAGTTAAATTTAAGATCTATCCTGCTTCCTAGTTTAGTACTGGGGTCACCCCTAGTTAAAGAGGGCAAACTTTTAATATCGAGCGTGTCAAATTTATTAGAATTCTATGTACCCAAATCTCATGCTAATACTCAACTACAGATACGTTCTGCTCACTTGCTCAATGTAGCTCTCACAAATCATATTCCTATACGCACTCTGAAGCAGTAAAACCAAGGGAAAGATCGCAAATGATGCCAAGCTGACCTATTTCTGGTTTTCTTCTCTAGGCATTGCCATTCCAGTCCCAATCAGAGGCATAGAGGATAGAGACAGCACCTCTAAAAACATCACATGTGCCCTGACAGTCGATCGTTTCCATGACTTCATCCTATACGGGTCAATAGCTGCTTTCTTTGTTCCACTTGCAATTATGATAGTAACTTACTTTCTAACAATACACGTGTTACGTAAGAAGGCCTATTTGATCAACAGGCCACCTCAGCGCCTAACTTGGTCCACCGTGTCTACAGTATTCCAACGGGATGGAACACCTGGCTCATCACCTGAAAAGGTGGCCATGTTAGATGGCTCCAGAAAGGACAAAGTTTTGCCCAGCACAAATGAAGAGATGTTCATACGCAGAATGTCCAGTGCTGGAAAGAAGTCTGTGCAGACCATCACCAATGAACAAAGGGCCTCAAAAGTCCTGGGAATTGTATTTTTTCTTTTCTTATTGATGTGGTGCCCTTTCTTTATAACAAACATAACTTCAGTTCTATGTGACTCCTGTAGCCAGGAAGTTATTCAAAGGCTCATGGAGATATTTGTTTGGATAGGATATGTATCCTCAGGGGTGAACCCTCTGGTGTACACACTCTTCAACAAGACATTCCGGGAGGCGTTCGGCAGGTACATCACCTGCAACTACCGGACCACAAAATCAGTGAAGGCTCTTCGGAAATGCTCCAGCAGGATCTCCTTCAGAAATTCAATGGCAGAAAACTCCAAACTCTTCATGATGCATGGGATGCGAAATGGGATTAATCCTGTTATGTACCAGAGCCCAATGAGGCTTCATAGCTCACCCATCCAGTCATCATCAGCCATTCTATTGGACACACTGCTGCTCACAGAGAATGAAGTTGATAAAACAGAAGAACAAGTGAGCTACGTATAATGGAATAAAAACCATGTCCACGGCTGATTATATGACTAAGTATTGTAGATAAATATGCTATATGAGGATATAAATACTCTTCTGTTATTTATAACAAGCAAAATCTTACTGAACCTATATTATATTAATTCATCTCCTCTACGACTATGGTTCCTTTTTCCAGGATCTCCGCTACTTCACCAATTTAGACACAAATATCCCACTGAAGTAACAGCAATTTCATTTAGTTATAAATAATGAGTATCAGAGCACTGTAGTTTTGAAGCAGTGGAAGATAGATAAAACACTGAGGCAACTCTTAAGTGTGTGAGTTCAGTTTTCCATTATCCCCAGCCTTTTCAAAGTACATGTCGATAAAAAAGTTTTATATACAAACACTACTTTAATGCTGTCCTTGATCTTGTGTATAAAGCAGACAGGATTCAAATAGGCCGGCATTCTGCCTAAGATAGACAGGATGGAACTACCAAGTGCACACACACTTCTTGAAATCCCAGAGCTTTGATTTAAGCATGTATAGAGTGTACAGAACATATGACATGGGACCCTAGAAATCAGTTTGCAACAGAAAAACATGGCATTTGTGTTTTTACAGGGAATCTTTAGTTTTTAAATTTTGTGGAAAATATATATATTAAAATATATAAGCAGTATAAACTAAATTTTACTGAAAGTACAAGTGTCACTTATTTATTGCGTGCAACCTCCCCCCCTTGTGGTTGATTTTTGAATGTGCTTTAAATTTACAGTGGAACCCTGTTTATCTGACTTAATTGGGACGAGAGCCAGATGGGATAACCAAAAATTTGTATAACCAGGAAAACCGACAAAGCGCTTTCTAATCTTATTTTAAGATGGGGGCGAGGGCAGACAGCCCACGCCACCCGAGACCCTGCCGCTGTGAGCCCTAGGCAATTGGCGACTCAGTTAATATGGAGAGTGGGATGATGAAATCTTGGATAAACAGGTTCTATGAGATATCAATAAAACACTGCGCTGAAATGATTCAGTGTGGCTCGGGAAATGAACATTCAGTGTTTCATTTCAGTCGCAGAGAAACATGGATTTTTTTATCCTTTTAATCAGAGAATTTGGGGGGCAGGGGGAGGGGGATCATGGAAAACCAGGCTCCATACATATGACTTTACAATAGCACACAGAGATCAGCACAGCTTATTGGGATACTCCTGTGTATCTGACTATGAGGTAACTCTGTTCTAGCAGCAGTAACCCAACACGGGGTCTCCTCACTCCTGTTGTGCTTTGGGGAAAAGGTACCATAGGAAAATCCACTTATCAGAGACAAATTTGCCCGTGCCCATTCTTCTGAGAGCAAACCATATCGCCGACAGTCTCATGAGATGGAAATTCCACACACTGAAATTGCACCCATGTGTTTCTATTCTGCTAGGGGAAAATCTCTCACCTTATGGAATTATTTGTGCTCTCATATACAGGTTTGTTATTTTCAGGTTACTCATGAACACTGGATTGTTACCAGTTTATTTTATTTGAAGAAAAGCTGAGATTTATTTGTTAAAGAGAATGATGTTGCACTTCTTAACTTTATGTTAGTGAGCGGTGGGGGGGGGGTGAGGGGAGGGGGTGTTAAGAATCCAAGAATGTTTTGAAGTTACCTCAGTTACAATTGATTTAATAAGCCCAATTCTCTTTTTGGCTCACTGCTCATAAATTAATTCGCCCCTTGGTGACCTGGAATTAACAACCTCCGAATGAAAAGGTAGAAAAGCCTTTTATCAATACATTGGAATAGTTATTTGGTAGGAAAAATAATGATGGTGGGAGAATTTTTAGTCTCAACTTTACCTACAAAGGGATGTGTGCTGAAAGGGATCTTTTTAAACCCTCTGCATGAAACCCTAGCCACGGCCTCAGTCTGAACACACAAAATGTACCAAACTCAATCTAGATTTTTGCTAAAATTTGCCCATCACATTTATTTGCCTTAACTGGTGTCAGCTGGCCTTAATGCAAGCTGCCGTCGAAAGATGCAATTGAAATGCACGCTGATCAACTCCAGCTACAGGAGCAGGCAGAACTCCGTTCAGTGGGTGGAAAAGAGAGGTGGAATCCAAAAGACACAGCACAAATCTTGCCATCGATGCTTTCCCACTCTCAGACTGCCTCAGGTATTTGCAGAATGTTAAATGAACAACGCAGGCTTATTTGTAATGCCCGCATTCATGTTTATGTAAATATGTATATTACAGTATTGCCATAAAAACAAATAAGATTAACAAACAAGGGGGCTTCCCCCCCCCCCCAAAAAAACCCGCAGTGTTTTGGTGTCTTCAGCCTTTCACTTCCTCAGATAAAGTTTGTAAAACTGCCGTCTACTAAACAAGGATATTTTAAAATGATTTGTACCAAGACACCAGATAGTTTGGTTACCGGGTTAGTAAGAAGGATAATTAGTAACGCTGATAGCTTTGGTCCTGACCAGTTAAAGCTCTTCAGTGTGTGTTTGTTTTTTAAGAGAGGGAAGAAGAAGCAGTCTTAAAATTAAGAGGAGATAAATATACAGGACTATAAAATCTAAAAGCTAGTAAGTGACCTTTCTGCTTTGCTCTCTCTTGAGTATGATCTAACCACAGCCTCTTCCTTCAACTCTGATGTAGCTATTGCTTCCAGATTCAGATCCCTGGCTACGGCAGAGTGCATTAATGACGATAGTGCACTCAAAAGCATATTTAATTATTTATTAATTACCAGGGAAATGAATCAGGGTGAAACTCAAAGCACTCAGATCTTTAATGCCTTCATTTATCAAAAGGAAAGAATAATAATGTTAACGTTGAATTTACTCAGCAACTTTCCTTAGAGGATGACAAAACCCTTCAAAATAGGAATGTCGTTTTTGTACGAACGGAAAATCAGGGACAGAGAACAGAGTGAGCCAGTGGCAGAGTACAAAAGAAAATCCCAAACTTTTCCGAATTCCAGCACCCTACTCTAATGACTAGAGAAGGGAAGTTAGCAATGGTGGGAATTTTCTCTAAAACGTCAGTTCAGCTCCTTCAGAGCGAGTACCATTGGAAACACAAATGAAATTGGACAACTTGGTATTTTAGGGCTCACTCCTGCATGCTCAGAGCCAGCAGGAATGTTGCCATTGACTTTCCCGAGTGCAGAAAGAGACCCCTTACATCTTACCAGCGTGATACTGTTCTGACCAGGTTCAGATGACGCAGCGCTTAAAATGGAGTCAACAGTCAGTAGCTCACATCAGAGCTGCCAAAGTCGGTACCAACAATGGACGAACCAGGACATTTCCTCATCATCTAAAGCGGGGCATAAATGCACCTCCACTCAACGAGAAAGAGCAGCCGATTCTTAACTAGAATGAAAGAATCGAAGAATTTACGCCTAACAACTTTCTGCTGCTTTTGCAACACAGCCACCTGTGACAAAACCTACAAATATGTTGCACTAAAGAAAGGGAGTCCATCAACTTCCCCCCCCAAAGGTGTGAAAATTATCACAACGGCTACTGCATAGCTGGGGGCTCAGAAACATCTGACAGTTCCAGACTATTTCATTGTTCCTTCTTGGGAAGGAAATCATCTTCCCTGGAGGTATTTTAATTCTTATGGTCTGCAGCCCCTTCGCCATCCTTTCATAGTTTTCATTTATACTCTATCAGCTTCAGCTCAAAGCTTTTTTCTTTTAGAGCTCCTTTTCTAAGCTTTTAAAGCCCATGTAAAATTATTTGTTTAGCCACAGAATGGAGAGCACAAAAGATAAATATTTGGAAGGACATGTTTTTATATAAAAGAGAACCTGAACTAACTGTCAGAGAATTCCAGGAAAAGGTATTAAAAATGAATTTCAGTGGTAGTTATGCTACATTTTTCCTCCCTCTACTCATTAGGCATTTAAAAAAAAAAATCAAACACTGGAATCCCTTTCTACTAGTCAAAATTTCTGCTACAGACATCTGCCATTATTAAAGCCGAGTAGTGATGGAGTGTTATAGCCGTGAATGGGAGCCAAACTTTGAGAGAGAAAAGCTGACCAACAATTCGATCTGTGTTATCTTAAAGTACATTTTTCTTCTAAAAATATTTGGAAGGTCAACAAAAAAAAATTCAGCCAACTTCACATCTCCACCCAAAAGCTTCTAATGGAAAATACTACCCACTATTACCTAGCTTACAAGCAGGATGTTGTGAAACCAGAGTGGGGCCAAAGTGTGATCAAATTCACATTTGCAGGGTTGTGGCAGCTGTGTTGGCCTTGGGATATTAGCGTCAAAAGGTGAGTGATGTAATGTCTTTTACTGCACCAACGTCCACTGGTGAAAGAAACAGCTTTCGAGTTACACAGAGCTCCTCTTCAGTCCATTTCACAGGTGGTCTGACCACAACAGACAAGTACGTGCGCTAGAATGATCAAAGAAATATCAGCCTTTGCGAGGGAGGAACATTTAAGATGACAACGAACCTCTGGAAATCATCGCCTAGCACTAGAATGGTGCCAAGAGGCACCCGAAGAAACTTTCTGAGGAGCAAGGCAGGGATCCATACAAATCAGCAAGTCATAAAAACAGTCACATGGCGGACAACTGCATCCATCCTCACGCTGAAAGTGTGTATCCAGTGAAATTCTTGACCCTTCTTCAGGGACAGCTGTTCTAGATTTAAAAAAACAAAACAAGCCACCACCCACTAATGTGCTTCTGATAACTGGCTAAGCAAAGTTGTTTTATTTATTGCTGTCGACCCTAATGAGCGGATGAGAGCAAAAGCCACTGTAGCCTTTACAATGAGGATACAGCAAACGCACAGGCAGCTGTAAGAGACATTTCTCCTCTCACTCTACCAGCCACCTCAGCTGTGGCCTAGCTGGAGCACTCTGAGGGTAGGAAGGTCCCAGAATTTGGGCTGCAGCCTGGCCCCAAATGTGTACACCACAATTAAACAGCCCTTTGGCCTGAGTCAGCTGGCAGGGGCTAGCTGCGGGTGTCTAACAGCAGTGTAGACATACCCAAAGAGTGCAGAAATGGATGAAGGGGGGGATATGAAGTGGAAGACAGAGATAGGGAGTAAAGAAAATTCAGAGTGGACAGAAGAGTCTTCATTTTAGCAACAGTGTCTACAAGACTACAGAAGAACTAAAACAAACTACTTCCATTAATAAAAACAACAAGAGTCTGTGGCACCTTATAGACAAACAGATTTTCAGATGACGAAGTGGGTTACGGCCCACGAAAGCTTATGCCGAAGAAAATGTGTTAGTCTATGAGGTGCCACAGGACTCTTCTTGTTTTTGCTGTACACAGACTAACACGGCTACCCCTCTGGAAATTTCTCCATTAATAAGATATGCTCTGATATGAAGGAACTGGTGCCTGTTATTGTGGGAGGCTGAGCAATTTGTTATACAGCTGCTAAAAGTTAGACTGTGCATTGAGCAGAAGAGTCAGATGGACAGACGTTCCAGTTGCTAGCATCAGCCTGAAGTAGAATCAACTTGTGTGGAAAAGAATCTTTTCGCTGTCATTGCCCATTTCCTTTTAGCTACACTTCCAAGTGAGAAAGCTTTGCAATTCTCCACTCTAGAACATATAGGTATCTGCATAAACAAAGTGATTTATAAAAGTTTACAATGCAGTTAATCACTCACCAGCAAAACTCAAGCCCTTTTTTGGATAAAAGCTACCCTCTGTTTACTTTTTTTTTTTTTTTTTTTAAGTTTAAAAAAAAAAAATCTATTTAACTCTAAAGATCTGAACCAAAACTCTCCTAATTCTTACAGGATATGACCCATGTTATGCTAATCTGCCATCTGGAAACCCCTATTGGTCCTAGCTACAAAATGGAATATTAAGTTTATGCGGTTCCCAGTTTGCTTGACTTTCTCTGTGTCACTGAAACTCAGATCTGGTTGTTTAGTTCTCTTTTTAAGTTACAAGAGAAACAAGATGAAAGCCGTAAAGCTGAGTTACAGTACCCACTGATATGGGAGCAAATGGTTCCTTCAGAACAATCACGCTTGATCAGACTGTAATTTATTTCTCCCATTTTTTAAAATACATCTGCAGGTGCTTATCTACTATTCTGGCCGTTTATCCCATAAGTAAAAAATTACCACATAAACAGAGATAAAAGGACTACTCATAAAAATAGCCACCTCTACCCATCAAAACGAATCATTCCCAGAAAGCCAAACAATGTCAAGAATCTCAGTATTTTCTCCCAACTTTACCACGGAATCTCTTTTTCTGAGCAATCTATTTTAAAATTACCAAATACAAAAAAAAAATTCTGCTAACTACTTTCATGCATTATAAAGAAATCCACTGCCTCACATTTTGTTTTGTCACTGAGTAATGAAATTTCATATTTACGGTTTTACATAAGGTCTTTCACAAATTCTAAACAGTAGCTGGAATTTTAAGTAAAAATGAACAAACCAGATACGTTTCTTCCTATTATGCAAACTAGAATTTAGCAATTCTAAAAGATTTATGAGATGTGGAGTGACTCCTGCTAGAGAGAATATTGTTAGGCTATAAAGTATAAAACACTGCATTACTCCACGAAGAAACAGTTGCAGATCTCAAAGGCCAAAAACTATTATAGACTGCTGAGTCACCTAGCTTAGGTTTAAACCCACATCACTCCACTTACGCAGCCTTGACATTTGAGCCTACAATCAGGAGCTGAAGACGCTGAGTAAAATTTTCAAAAATGAAGAAGTGATCCTCTTTTCCAAAGACTGTCTACACATAAAAAATTCCCATTGTGGATTCAGTTATACCAAAATCAAATTGCTTATCCCAGTAGAGTTTATTCCTGAAATAAGTTATATCAGCAACGTAACTGCATCCACACTAGAGTTTATGCCAGGATAACCAATTTGATTTTTTTTTAAAAAAGCACTGATAGAATTTCCAAATGCAGACCACATCTTAGACACTTATGAGAATAGTCAAGTGAATGATAGATTTTTCAGTTTGCTGGCAATTCCCCCCAAAATTAATGAATGAAATAAAATTTCAGGAAAAAAGAATTAGTTGCAGATTGACCTAAAACAGATCTTTTTCAGAATTTCTGATGGAACAAAAAGTAAAAAAGAAAAATTGTTCTGAGTTAAATGAAATGCTCAATTGGATCTGAAATGTTTTGTTTAGATTTTGATCTTTCTGTCTTTTTTTTTTTAAGTGATAAAATGTCAGTGATTTTGAAATGAGAAGTCATTTAGAAATGAAAAGTCAAAAGGCTGCATTTTGAAAATGTCAACATGAAACTTTTTAAGTGGTTTTCAAATCAAAGAATTCATCAAAAACCACACAAATTCAGGAAATGCTTTGGTTGACTTCAATCTGCATTCTTTTGCCAAAAAGATTTCAGTTGAAAAATGTCACCCCTCTCTCCTAAGAAGAGTAAATCCCATGGACTTTTAGTGTCGGGCTCCTAAATCACTTGGCACTTTGGAAAAATTTACCAGTTATATTAAAAATTTAATTTTTGGAATAAGTTTCCTTGTGTTACAAACATGAATTCTGATTATTAAATTTGTAAAGTACTAGATCATTTTTAGGATGAATGCTGTTTTACTTTCTGTAAGACACACTGCTTTGGGGGTCTAATCATTTTCAGTTTCTGGTTCTCCTGCACTAACATAAGGTAAGGGCTGCAAACATTCAAGGAATTTTTAAATGCAAACTGTTTTAATATCTTTTTTTCCCTAAGTCATGAAGGCATGTCAGTTGCTATTAAGATTTTGGGTTTTTTAAGGAAAAATGGTCCCTTTTAAAGGGAATCAAGAAGGAAAACAAAGATAAAATAGGTTGAGAGGTGGGAGGACAAATAAAACCCTTTTAATCTTTTCTTTTCTGATTTAAGAATTGGGTAAATTAGTTTCTCCAAATGTTTCCCCTTCCTGATTAACGTGTCAAGAACATAAGTACAGATCATGGTAGAAAGTCACTTAGATCTGGATTCAATTAGCCAGAAAAGTTGCCATCTGCCTTTTGCACAAAGGAAAGTTACATGAGCTCCAGAAAACAGATTTTCCAAGTGAGGTGTCTGGGTTTCTTGTTTGGGTTTTTTTTTTTTTTTTTTTTT
>ML685900.1:2999901-3016846 GCA_007922175.1 Pelusios castaneus | reverse complement strand
CACACACACACACACACACACACACACACACACACACACACACACACCTTGAATTCACCAATACTTTCACTTTATTACCTGCATTAAAACACTGAAATTGAGCAGTTTTATCTTTAACCCACAGATGCAGGGAAAGGGGCCCATAAACCCCACCTCAGGATTCCCTGGCCCACACTTAGGGGGCTGACAGCTCTTGGAACAGAGAGTGGGAACAAGAGCCCTCTCTTAGTCTTGAAGTTTTAAGTTTTAAAACCATCTGTTGTGACCAACATACTGAACTAGATCCTTGGAAAGAGAGAAACAGATGAAAAAGACTCCTTCACAAGGCAGACAGATTTTGTTAAAACGCAACGCTCCCAGGAGACACTACATTCAGCACTGAACACAGACCAGAAAGAAAAGAGAGTCCAAGGTCTCTTACCTTTGTGTTTTTGAGAATCATCAGGTCTGTATTGTTGTTTCGTATCAAAAACTGCAGGTGCAATTCAATAGCCATTTCGCCGCTTAAAATTTTAATCATTTTTGAAATCTGGTCCTTAGGCTCTGGGTTCTTTGGCACAAATTAAAATAAAAAAAAGTCATCAGAATCCCTCCCTTTCCCCAGGATCAAGCACTGTTAAAACACTGGCAGATTTACAGCATTCCCCCCCTCACCCACTTCAGAAACCATCACCTCTGGGAAGAGACAAGGGCACCAGTTTTTTCCTCAGTGCATATACCCAGCTCCTAGAAACGTTAACAGGAGTGCCTCCATGTATGGGGATAGGGGACAGACCACCAAGCTTAAATGTAGCCACTCAACTGAATGGAAGATGTTGTGAAGAGACAGGCTGCTTTGTTTTGCCTCTTATTCCTTCAGCAAACGAGAAGGAGAAAAGAATCTCCCCAAGAGGCAGTCATCTATATTAACACTGTGCTTGTATTTCCTTGAGGATGACACTGGAGGACTCAAAGCATCAATACTTTGGGCATCACAGGCTGCTCCTCATCACGTGGGTACAATGCTCCAGAAATCAGAACGTACTAATTCAGGGCAGAAAGTCAATGGAAGCAGATGGGATGAAGCCACCCTGCTCCAATTTACAATGGCAAGGGAGGGAGACCCCAGACTTAGGATGTTTGGAACATTCTGACAATCACTGCTGTATTTCCACTGCCTGCAGGTTTCCAGTGATCTACTGGAATAACCCATCCCCGCAGCCTTCGATAATTTCTGCATGGCAACTCCGTGCTTTGTATTCTCTCACACGGGGCGGAAATCATGTTGGGCCTCTTTGTAGTAGCTTTATAGTACAGAGACCTGCTGAGCACAGCTAAGTTAGTCCTTCAGCTAATCTCCTCAATTATTTTTTTTCTGATCTGGGGCAGATTAAGCTCAGGAATGCTTCAGGCCACAAAGATTGCTTCTGCCTGCTTGCCCCCTATGACAACCAATGGTGGTGATGCAGTACAAGTTAATTCAAGATTCAGTGGCCTCAAAGTGCACTCACTGTTCACAGGTCAGGAGTTCCACCCTTTTGTTTCCTTGCCTGAACCTAATTTCAGCAAGTATCCCTACTTTCACTGGAACAAACAGAACTTCCCCCTTTCAGCTATCCCCAAGAAAGGCTCAAAGATTCCCAGGACTAGTTCGCACATGTGCATCTCAGGAGGGGTGATCGCCTTTGGGTAACATTTAATTACTTCCATCTGCTGTTAGTGTGTTGGACTGAAATGTGTGTGTGTATTTCCAGCACACCTTCCTTTGAACACATTTGAGAGGGAAAGCTTTACGCCGCAGCAATCTAGCGAGCCAGCCAAGCAGCAGCAACAGCACAATGTTGGGCTGGAAGCACTGCAGGACCAGAGGGCACAGCCCACGGAGAAAGGGTGCACCTTGGACTACTCTAGCAACAACTTCTGGCATTCCAGAAGCAACATCCCAACTCCCTCAGTCAGGAAAACTGCTGCTGAATGGCTTGTGGGCCAATTCCCTAACTAGTGCATCAGAACAGAGCTCCCATAACAGCAGAACTGCAGTCCTTTTCGTTGGGGAGGGGTTTATTTCCTGACCACCACCATAGTCTCAATCAAATAGTTAAAGCAGGTCCATCTACCTGACCCGAGGGGTCAGGCAAGAGCCTACCTGGTCCCTGCAGGTCTCTGAGCTGTTTGCTGGCCTTTTATCTCCAGAGCATTTGAGCTGCAGGCTATCACTTGATACCTGGTCTCAACCTATCACCTATGGGGAAGCTAATTTAGACACTGGAAGGGCTAAACCCAACTCCCTCAAAGGGCCTCCCACCCTGTGACAGGGAGGAAGAGATCTAAGCAAAATGCGTGCCCAGAGTTGAGCACAGCACGTTTGATTTCATAGAGCGGCACTCACAGATTCTGCAGACTTCGCAGCACACGTGCTACTTGGCTTCTCTTCTGTTTCCATAGTGTCACTGAAATTAAAAACAAGTGAAAACTCAGTTCACACTCAAGGCTGCCAGCAGCAACAGCTGAATTGCACATCCCGACACAGGAAAGTGGAGTGTGCTGATGATCCCCAGGGATAGGAGACCTTGGCCATGTCACAGGTCTGATACGCAGAGACATCACAGCCCCCTCTGCAACTGAGTCAGGGAGTTAGGTACAAAAGGCTAGGAGAATATTGGCCCCTATGCTGGCTGGGAAATGCGACTGGATGGATTGAGAGGCAGGGGAGACGTGAGGGAAAACCCCAGATGGAAATGTGTTTGGGAGTGAGACACAGCAAGGGAATTACATCCATACTCAAAAGCCTAGGGGCCCCAGCTGTCAATAAGGATGGACACAGCAATCAAAATCATGAAGCTTCACTGAGACAAGTTCTGACATACTCGTGCAGAGGAGGGAAACATTCCATTTATTACCATACTCCATCCCTCCCCACCTCTAGCCCCACCACCCTGCCACAGGGCAGAAGCTCCAAGCTCCCCACCTCAATGGGGGGGTGGAGAATTAGGGAGTTAGGAGGCTCCATGATCTGCATCCTAACTGTAACAGAGCCGCGTGCAGGCCACCTCTGCAATATATCGCACCCATTCCCTCGGCCCCACGTTTGAAAGCAAACTCTGGCAGGTGTCCAGCCTCTCCCGGGGAGCGCATGCCAGCCAGCACAGGCATAAGACCACAAGATGGGCGTGAAAAGCTAGCTGGAAGGAACAATTCTTTCCCATCTCGCTGAGCAAAGGCACCTCTGGAAGTGCAAGACTCTGCCAGTGATCAGGCAAGATGTCAGGAGAGGAACCTCCCTAGGTCTCTCTGAGTGACCGACGCCTCAATTTCCACTACTCCCGGGAGAGGGCTGCTGCCTGGTGACCCCCACAATGCAGTCTTCAGGCACAGTCCGGCCTACCCCAGCTCCCTGCCCCACACGTCTAGAACTTTGAAACTGATTCCTCATTAAATTCATGTTTAGATCCCTATTTGGAACCAATTTCCTACATTTCCATGGGCCCTTGTGTTTGGGAGGCTGGTTTGACCACAGCTCCCATTAAATGCTATTTCATTAGGGGCGGGTGCTTGTTTGGAAACTAAGGAACTGGCAAGGCCAGAAGAGCAGGTACTACAAGCTTCCTCCTCACGGCTGCGGCCCGCGAGCCTCCAGCGTAACCTGGAGAGGGCCACAGAGAGTCTTCTTCATGCCTTGCAGGTGCTTTCTGAGGGACCAAAGAGGAGATGAAAGGAAGCAACTAATCAGCACCTGCTGTGAGGGCACCACAGAAAATATGGACACCTGGCTATCCTAAAGTTATTCCGTTTTGACCAAATTTCACCCAACTGTGGACTACTCAAGAACATGAAAATACTGATGAGGCTAAGAAAATCCAAAATAGCACATTAGGCAAAATGTGCTTATGTCAATAAACTCAGTGTAATTAAATTCTCTCCCCCACAGTACCCCAGGGTTCGGGTACCATCTCATAGCGCTATGTATTCAGTGACTAACCACACTCCATGAAAAACTACCACAGTCTTAAAAGGCTTTTGCTTTTCTCTGTTCTCCTGTCCCTCAATACTGACACTGATTATTTACCCAGAAAATGGTGTCATTTTTTTCCCAAAAATGTTCTCCCTTTAAAAAAAAAAAAAAAGTAATAAATGCCACTAAATTCCCAGGACACTGGAAACAAAACAAAAATTGAAAATGAATGGCCTTGCATATTACCAGTTCCTTGATCATACATCCCCCTAAATGTATTTGGGTTATATTATAAGTTCACAAAGCAAAACACAAGATCTACATAGAACTATAACTGACATTCGATTTAGGCAGGTTTCTGTTTTTTGTTCTTCTGGACACTGTAACAGATATACGACTATGGATGCATGCTCTTCAAATGTTCCTGCATAAAAGCAATTTACAAAAATAGACCCACAACAATTATATTCTAACTGAACATGACAATTGCACTTCTACTCAAGACAGCATCCCCACCTGTCTCTCTCAGACCCAGGGACTGTCCCAGTATTGGTTGATCCGGGCACAGAGGCAATAGGGGTTCCAACAGTGCGGAGATTCTGGATCACAGAAGACAGGAATTGCTGGCTGGCACTTTCATACAGATCAAAGCAGATCTGATAGGCCATGAGAAGGTTGTCTTCCTTCATCAGCTTTTCCAGGATATCACTTACAGCCTGGGGGTCATCCAGGAAAATCAGGCACTGAAAAATAAAGACAAATCCATTAGACAATAAATACTGCCAGGTGATGGAACAGGTGTCAGTTCCCCAAATTAATTTGTGTGCTGTTTCCCTGGGACAGGAGTCTCCCCCACTCAGAGCAGTTGCTAATAATCTTACAGCAGTTCTCGTAAAGTACACTTCATATTTTCCTCCATCTCCTTCTGAACATAGCATTGCCAGACAAGCTTAAGCATTAAATGTTTTTCCCTCGGCACCTTCAGAGTCTGCCCTAGCACAACCTACAGCACATGCCCTTCATTACTGAACTGATGGTGGGCTCTCACCCTATTACTGGAATACGACTGACAGGGCTTGGCAGATGAACGGGTCATTTTACTGAAATAGCCAAGAGAAAATAGAACAGGGTGTGATGCTCTGAAAACCTCACCCCTAAAGCAGCTGAGATGGCACAAGATCTAAGCCAAGACAACATCTCTCATCACCACGCCCACCTGTGTAATCAGGATCAGGAAATGGCGTTCTGAAAACAAGATGCCGTGTTTATCTCCTCACGTTCCCAAGATCTGAAGTTGTGTGGTTACTGTCTGATCTCCAGAATAATGCATGGGATCTTTAGTCATAATTCAGAGTTCAGGAACATAGGGACCATTATCTCACCTAGTCTGACCCCTAGTATAACATGGGCCTGAGAATTTCATCCGGATACTTCTGCACTGAGACCGATAAATTGTGTCTCTCTATAGCACAACTTCCAGAAAAGCCTCCTGTCTTGGTTTGAAGACGTCAAGAGATGGAGAATCCATCATTCCTCTGGTAATTTATTCCAATGGTTAATCATCCGCCCTACTAAAAATGTGTGCCTTATTCCCATTTTGAATTTGTCTGGTTCCAACTTAAAGCCCCTGGCTCCTGTTCTGCCTTCCTCTGCTAGATTAGAGTCCTTTGGTGCCCCAAATTTCTTCTCATTGAAGGTACTTGTACACTGTAAATCAAGTCACCTCTAAGTCTTCTTTTTGTTAAGCTAGGCAGCTTGAGTTGTCTCTCTCGCTGTAAGGTATTTTCTCCAGCGCTCAAATCATCTGAGGCTCTTTTCTGAGCCCTTTCCAAGTTCTCAACATCCTTTTCAAAATGCGGACACCAAAACGAAATGCATTTTTCCAGTATTGATATCACCAATGTTCTATACGGAAGTAAAATTCATCTCCCCACTCCTACTCTGTTGCTTATACCAATGGTTCTCAATCACTGTATCGTGACACAAAACTGTGGTGCGGCACAGTGGTGAGTGTGTCACAAGCTAAACCTGTCCCGTTCCCGCTGAGCTGCCGCAGCAGGGAACCATGTGTTAATCTGTGCGCTGGGAGCTGGGGCCAGGCAGGGGTGGGAGGGTGGGGCATTTTTAAATCTCCCACCCTGCTGCCTGGCCAGGGAGCGGGTTCCCGTGGCTGTGGCATACCCCAGGTGAGTGTGGTGGTGGGTGGGGGTATCAGGCAAGAGAGCCAGGGGAAACTCTCGGCAGGGCAGCCAGAGGGAAGAGACGGTGGGTTCAGGCTGGGGAAAAAGGAGAGACGTGGGGTCAGGCTAGGATGCAGGGCTGCTGGGAGGTGGAGGTCAGGTGTGGGGCTGTGGGGGGCGGGAGGAGGAGAGGTGCAGCTAAGACATGGTGGGTAGAAGGATGTCGCACACAACTGGGAAGGCTCCCAGCTTCGTCGCAACCCTAAAAAGGTTGAGAACCCCTGGGTTTATACAACCAAGGATCACATTAGCCCTTTTTGCCACAGCATTGCACTGGGGGCTCATATTCAGATGACTACCCACTGTGAGCCGTTTCCAGAGTCACTGCTTTCGAGGACAGTCCTCTGTTCTGTAGCTACGGACTGCACTTCTTGTTCTTAGAAGCATGGGCTTTAATTGAGCTGTATTAAAAAGCACTTTGCTTAAATGGGACCAACAAAACAAGCAATCTCAACCACAGCCCTGTCCTTTTTATATACTGTTCCACCCATTTTTGTCACCCACAAATTTTAATCAGCAGTAATTTTATATTTACTTCTAGATCACTGATGTAAATGATCCAGCCCTTCAAGTTGTTTTAGAAGAAGCTTAATTTCAAAAGACTGACCGTGACTGAGTATGAAATATTAGACTCTGCCTTTAATACTGATCTCCATTCCAACCCTATATAACACCTCCCCCGCCCCCCCAAAAGCATTTTATGTTTAACTAAATCTGATCAAAACCCATGTAAGAACTGAGTAAGATATACCTAGAAGATGATAATTCTTATTAAGCAAAGAGTTTACGAAAAGCAGAACTACACAATATTACCTGACACACATTGATGAAGTCTGGTTTCTCCAGGTTCATGTAGATTTTAACCAGAACTCTCAGCACTTTATTACGGAACTGCTTATTCTGCATCAAAGACATGCAGAGCTTTAAGCTGTAGGCTAGCATTCCAGGAACATCATTCTGAAATTGAAGCACAAGATACAGTTCACACTTTGTAACAGATGACGTTAAGAACCAAGGTTAAGGAATAAAACCACTTACATGTAATTTTTTTTATGGTGACAGACAGACACACACACACCTTAACATCTGGTCTCTTATTTTTCTCTTTCATAGAAACTCAAAGACCACAAGCACACAGATGAGAAAATGAAAATTATTTATAACCAAATAAAGATACTCCACCACCAAGGAACAATAACCGATAGAAAGATCCAAATTCACTCCCAAATTAAAAATTTCAGATAGCACAAATATCCCACGTCCTTTTCCCTGAATACCAGGTACTCAACCCAGAGAAATGCAGATGTTCAGCATAGACTCTCAACAAGATGGACCATTCAACAAAACTATTCCCTTTATATACAAATTTCATGCAGGAGATTAAGAACGGATGTTCCAATCAGAGCATCCAAGATAAGCTATAGCAGAAACAGAAGAGATTCAGAAATTAGCAAAATTATTAGATGCATGGAGAAACTTTCATATGACAACTGAAAAGATCAGGACCACTTAGCTTAAGAGATGGAGATGAATAAGATGGGACATAATAGAAGTATACAGAATAAACAAATGGAATGGAGAAGGAAATTTAGGCACTCCTGTTACCCTCTCTCATGATACAGAATATAGGATACAATCAATGAAATGGAAACCCTACAAATTTAACACTGATAAAAGAAAATTTATATATCTGCATGATTACACGGAGTACAAACGCCTAGAATTCAAAAAAGAAGAATGAGCTATCTATGTGAGTCATCAGAACATCCACAGTTACAATAAGCAGGTTTTACATAGTTTTAAACAAAGAGAGGCTCTTATACTTCCTAGTGAAGAGCTTTTTAGGGAAGAAGTAGCTTAATTATTGCCAACACTTTATTCCTCAGATTTTCTCATGAAAAAAGTTTGACAATTTATTTTTTAAATTAAAACGTCACTAGAACTCAAAACTTCTCTGTATGATGCTTCTCCACGACAGCACATTAAGTGTCCCTTTAAATATTAAAAAGGGGCAACAAATAAAACAGAAAATGTGACAAGGTAAAAAAGTCTCAACATTCAAATTCAACCACTGTGTTACACCAAATGTTTCCCAATGAGCTTCACTCTTATTTTGCCCCAGCAAAATGCTGTCGTTTTATAATTACTTGCATCTCCTTTTCTACTTCTTGATCCAATCCTGAAAGGGACAGTTAAACCCTACATGTGAATCCTCCACCTACCGATTCCAATATGGTCTTCTCAAAGACATCCAACCTGCGTGTCTCCAGCGCAATGCCGATGGCCTGCTTGTACTTGTGATCATCCAAACACCGCTGGAACATCTTGTTAACAATCCCTTCCAGCCTTTCATCGACAGGTTTCTTCTCCACTTCGGCCAGCTCTGCATTCTCCACACACTGCTTGGTGTAGTGGTCGATACATTTTGCTGAAACGGAACATAAGGAACCATCAGCTTCATCTTCCTAGACATACACAGCTTTGAAGGTAGCATAAGACAGTCGAAAACACAACTACTAGGGTTTGGGGAGGAAAAAAGCACCCTTCAAGAACATGTGTGTCTGCACATACAGGCAAAACATTTCACATCACTCTTGCTTTGCCTAAATCCATCTGTACTAGTGAAATCACAGTTACTTGACCCACTACACGGCCACAGTCTAGGGCTACATTATCAAGTCATTTACACCCCAGTAACAACCTACTTTATATTATCTACGGGAACACAAGTAGCCAGGGACACGGAAATCATTTGGGTGGTCACCAAGTCTGCAAAGTAGAGAGTCAGTGATAAGCCCCAAAGTCTTGATTTCAGTGCTGAAGGCATATCTATATTTTACACGACTCTGGATAAAACAGGAGGTTCTGGATGAGGGCTGAACAGTAGATCTCCCAGGTGCCCTGGGAGCAGCAGCGGGAGACAGAGTGAAGGACTCTCTGGCCCATCACAGTCCCTGAATGTCAATGGTATCAGCTGGCTGGAACGTGCCATTTGAATTCTCACCATTCTTCTCTGTCGGCTGATTGATTTTTGCCCCATTTTTCTGCTCCCTCATTCCCCACCCTGGCTAGCCTCACTTAAACTGCCTTCCATCTCTTCTTCCTCTTCCCAGAATCCCTCAATGTCCTCTTACCCTTTCCTGCTCCCATTACCTCATCTCTTCCAGACATTCCCCCAATCTTAGCCTTCATACCAAAACTACCCACCATGGAACTAATACTCAGCAGTTGGATGACTCTGCCTGTGTATTTCTTTTCCACACTCTTCAGCTACTTTTTATCTTTTTGATTGTGAGCTCCTTGGAGCAGGGACCATCTCTTTTTGTGTGTTTTAAAAGTGCCTAATTTGTGGGTGCTTCTGCGATACAGTTAACAGCACAAGACAACTTAACTAACGTTCCAGTGACATCGGAGTCATCTATATTCTAAAGATCACTCCCTGCCCTGCCCTGCCACAGACGTATCACTCACAAAACAGACCCTACTTTAGGAAAGGGAAAACTGTTGTGTTCTGCCTTATATAATTGATCCTATTCCTAGGGCTGTGCTGACATCATAATGGGAATTAACACAACAATTAGTAAGTCGATTCTTCGGTCTTCTAATAGAATTACAGACAGAGAAAATCAAGAAATACCAGACAGGAAAAAGCAGCTGTGCAGTGCCTGTTTAGATCATTCTAGGCAGAGATCAGAGAATTTGTAGGATAGCAGCAAAGGTAAATGCAATCTCAAAGTTATAATAGTTTCGCCAACTAGAAGGCTTTCCTTGTAGCACTCCTGTCAATTACCAATGATCGTCTCCACATATTCTGAATTGTCGTTGACATTGAAGAGATCGCCTGCTCCCAAGGCATAGTTCAGAGACTCCTCAAAAGCTCCTAGGTGATAAAAGACTTTGGAAGCCACCAAGGCAGCAAATTGGCGACTCCGGAAGCCCTCATCTTCGTAGAGAACTTCACTGAAAAGGTCAAAGAAAAGATGATCAGTTGGGCAAGCAAAGCTCCCCCTAACGGCACAGGCCACGCTGCGATTTTCAGCCTCACCAACTTCTTTGGGAGGGGTAGATTCTCAACCCGAATCCAGCAAAATTAACACTTTCTGGAAAATGGGGAGATCAAGCATCCAAAAGAAAAGCAAACGCCTTATATTCCATGTCTGTTTCAACTGCCCACCCTTCCAGGAATAAATTATTTCTTCTCTTACATTTTGTCCACTGACTCAGAGATTTCTGCCCAGAAGTCATTGACAACAGCATTCAGTTTGTGAAGCGCGAACTCCTACAGAAGGCAAGAGAAATTTCATTGTTAAAGAGCTGCATTCATTCTATTTTTCTCCTTATGAGTGCATCCTACGATAAGATCTCAAAGCCAACACCCTTATTGCTCACAAAGCCATCTACATTCTCACCTACATGCTTTGGAAACATGATTTATTCTTATGACTTCCTTGGAGGAAATGAAGGGTTCTTTATCCCCATTTTATAGGTGAGGATATGGAACTCAGATCCTGCTTCCTCCAACTTCACTGGGATCAGTATGGGGCCAAACTGATTTATTTATTGAGCTTCCTTAAAATGCTCAGAGAACTGATTCAGAGCTGTCTTTGTCCCTGTCTGCTTGCAGGTTGGCTAAAGCAGCCTGCTCTGGAAAACATATCCCATAGGGAATTCAGGCCACCCTGATTATAATCCTCTGGGCACGGTGATGCCATCAACCTGCCAACCGCCTTTGTTCTGCTGGTTTGCCTTATTTATTAGGTTCAATGACCTGTTAGCTTTTTAGTCTATATGTATATTTTGTGAACTGTAAGGTCTCCAGGTTTATTTTCTTCTCCTGCCACTAGGGTTACTGAACATGCTTTAGAAGACTATATGGATATTAGCTTATTCTGGGGTTTCTTCCCCCTCTCCCAAATTATGTTATAGACTTTGAATCAGATTGAATCCTTTCTCACAACAGTAAAATACCAAGTAAAAGAACATTCAAAATGCAATCTTGGGCCATATGTAGCCTACAAAATCCCACCATCATCAGATGCAGAGTCTCCAGAAACTATAGATCTCAGAGTAATCCATGTTGGAATTTGGGCATTAAAAGATGAGGCTGGTTGCAGTAAGTGGCATTTCACATGAATCACCTGTGCATCTCAGGGTCCTGAGAATGAGTCCCTTTGACTGAATGCAGCTTGGATGTTACCTTCCTTTTCTAATCATTCTGGTTGCTAGAATCTATTTCTATTGTTTATTAAAAATAAGGCACAAAGTTTCAACGTGTGGTTTGTTACTCTCAGGTCAAATCAGCATTTTCAAGCTTACCTTAAGCTGTGGCTCTTCTTCATCCAGAAGAGAAATAATTCCAGCTGCAAAATAAGAAGTTTGTAGCCAGGATGAACTTTTATTCATTATAACAGAAAATAAGATAGTCAGAAAATATCACCGTGAAAAGAAAAGGCATGGTTTTAGCTTATAGATTTCATTATTAGACAGCAGAGCTTAAAGACTGCAGATTTATTCTTTAAAACAGCACGCAAGTTTGTATAAATATTAAATAACTAAGACACTTGAAAATGTATCCATTACCATTGATATATGCACTACTCAGCTTGCATGTGCCCTTCCTGGAGGGGAGAGCAGGTAGGGGTACGAATCTTTTAAAATCCTACTCCAGGTACAGGATCCTTGTCAATTTCAATATCTTATCTATTTGCCAGAAAAAGGAGGCAGAAAGCAAGCCTATGACATTTCCCTCCAACACACGCAATTTTTATATTCTTAAAATGACCCCTTTAAAATATGATTCCAATTGCTTCTCCCGGTCAGAAACTGGACTTAGACGTTGATCAACGCTTTAATATACCAGGGAAGTTGGAGGGTTGGGAGGGCGGGAGAGATCATGTTGCAAACTGGAAAGGATAACCATCAATTTTGGCCCTAAGCTCTTTTTCTCTCTCTTGTAAAGTGTTCAGGCAACAAATACTTCAATAGCAAAAAAACAGGTTTAACCATTAATAAATGTTTTTCTTTCCTGCTGGCTTTGCCCACGTCTCCCATATTCTAGAATCTTTACAGTGGCTTCCCTCCTTCCACATATGCAGCCTTCTCATCAACTTCAAAGATCTCCTTACTTCTGCAATTGCCTCCCTCTCCCCCATACTTCCTCATGAGCCCTATACTCTGCTCATGGCTGACCTCACCCTTCATCTCTTCACCCACTCCACCTCTGTAACCACATCTCTTCCATAGATCTGAAACAGGCTCTCAATCCCCAAAAACACTGCTCACCTCCTTCGCTGCTTTCAAGAAAGCTATAAAAACTCATCTATTAGGTTTTCAGCTATCACATCCAAACACCCATGTTTATTCTGGACCAGGGGTCTGCAACCCAAAAGATAAGAGCAGCCATTTTTGAAAATTCCTTCAATAACAAAATGTTTTGAGAGCCACAATGGGTGTAGCCTCCTGGTGGGAGGTGCAGGATTTCTGCTGCAGGGTCCCCTTATGCGGGGGGGGGGGGGGGGAAGCCTGGAGCTTGGCATGGGCTGCCCGTGGGGTCCCTGGTGGCTGGGGGAAGCCCAGAGCCAGGCATGGGCCTCCTGCAGGGTACCCCAGTGGTTGGGGGAGCCCAGAGCCGCAAGGGGGCAGCCAAAGAGCCGCATGTGGCTCCAGAGCCACAGGTTGCAGACCCCTGTTCTGGACAATAAAACTGTATCTCTAAACAATAACCTCCCTGAGACAGCGATATGTTACAGGTTTGGCCCAGTCACCTGCACACAGTGGACAATGATGGCACTATATAATTTAAAATAAATAAAATTAAAACCATTGCTGCTGTAAGACTAAGTCAGAAACAACATTGTTATGCTACAGGATCTTGCTGACGGTATCATTGCTACTGTGCCAAGCATCATTCAGACGTGTAACACAAGTGCCCGAGTCATTTCAGTGACACTTTGCAAAGAAGGAACAGCAGCCCTGGAGCTTCAGGTGACTGAGGCACTCAGATGGAAGAAAGTAGCCCCTGTCACGCTAGAAGCCCTCCACATACGCAGGAACAAGCAGTTCTGATTCCATCCCTCATTTGCCATGAAGGAGAAAAGGGCTCATTTATTGCTCGAAGACCATTTCTGTATTCTATAAGATTTTGAATAGCAGTCGTAAGGCCTGATTTTGTACCCACTGTAGGGTGGCCACACACACATTTCAGGATGCCAAAGAATCCAGTACTTCCAGGAATGACATGGGCCCATGCCTGCCGGCATGACCTCCCTTGGCAGGACCGCAAACCAAGGGTGGGGGGGGTGCACTCTTCAAAATGTTGTTCCCCATATGATACTGGACAAAGCCAGGCCCAGTTTTGGCTCAGTACCAGACAGGGTAATATCATTAGAAGACCAGGATCATGGTTAAATATAGGACAAAGGGTCACCCCTGAACAGGCCTCCTCTCTGCAGGGCCAGGAGTCCAGGATGGAATCCTGCTCAGTCATAATGGAGTCCAGCGCGCCAGTGGAAACGGATCTTCCCCCAGCAGCAGCGGATCCCAATCCAGAATGATTGCTGCAGGCCAGCTTGGGGCTGGGACAAGGGGAAAGGAGAGGGCTGCCTCCCTGCCACAGCCAGGCTCCGCTGCGCGCGCTGGGCCCGCCTCCCTCCCGGGTAGGGAAACTGAGGCACGCGGCGACGGGGGCCGACTGGCCCCGAGGGAGCAGGCAGAGAACCCAGGAGTCCGAGTCTCCCCAACCCCACCAAGGTGAGCCCGCGGGAGGGGGGGGGGCAATCCCGGCCTGACTCAGCGGGATCCGGGGGTGGGGGAGGCCTGGCGCTCACCGGCCGAGGTGATCATGCTGCCGCTCGGCCCGGCGCTCGCTCCTCCGCGGTGGGGCTGGGGGGGAGGGGGAGGGGCCGCCGCTGCCGCCGCTCGGGACCGTGCCGTGACTAGCGCCGCCGTCGCTTCTTTCCGGCCCGGAAGTGTCGCACAAAGCCCCCTCAGGGCCCCGGGGGAGGGGCTACCCGCGCAGCTGCCCGATCACAAAGCACCGGCGGCACTGCTAGGAAAACGCGGGGCTCGGCCCTGGAGGGTGTGAGGGGGCGCAGGGGGCGGATCGGCCCCCGACCTGCGGGCCTGAGCCCAGTAAACGAGTCAGGCAGGAGATAGCCTACTGCCGCCTCGTGCCGGGCTCCACGAAGCGCCGGCCGGCAGGGCAGGGAGCGAGGAGGCCACGTGGGGCGGCCAAGGCCCCGCCCCCTTTTAGTAGCTGGTTTGGGGGTAATAGGCGTCTATAGAGGAAAAGCCCCAACTATTGGGACTGTCCCTGTGAAATGGGTACATGTGGTCAGCCTAGCCATGGGGCAATTCCCCAGGCTGTCCATGGGTCTAGGCACACCTCTCTCCCCAAGCAAGCAGGATGGAGCATGATCCCAGGGGGGGATTATGTGGTGACACAACCCCCCCCCCATATACACACACACACCTGAAATGATGTTGCTGATGCACACCACATGCTAGAGCAGCGATTCCCAAACTGTGGGTCAGGCCCCTGTTTTAATGGGGGTCACCAGTGTCGGCGTTATATATGTTTGGCCCAGGGCTCAGGTCTGGCCTGGGCCTGGCAGGAGGGCTCAGATGTTATTTGCAGCCTAGCCTCCCACCCCCATCTGAGGCTGAAGCCCTTTGGCTTCGGGGTCTTGTAGTAATTTTTGTGGTCAGAAGAGAGTCATGGTGCAATGAAGTTTAAGAACCCCAGTGTGAGAGCTACAGTCCTTCCAAGATCCTGCACATGGCATGTGGAAGGGAAAAGGAACTTGAGGCAAGCATGTGAAGTTAAGAAGAGACAAGCTTAGATCAGTGGTTTTCAAACTTTTTTTCTCAGGACCCAGCTTAAAAAAATAATTTATGCCCACAACCCAACAATTACATCTTTGAGAAATGCATTCGTCTTTTGGCAGCAGCAGAGAGAGCCGTGACACAGCGCCTGAGGGTCTGTGACCCAGTTCTGGGTCCCAACCTGTGGTTTGAAAACCACTGGCTTAGAACATCGGGGAACCTCCTGAGGATTTGGTTATTCTCCTCCCCACGTCCCCAGTTCTTCACTGAAATAAGCTTTGCTGCTATAAATCCTCTCATAGCTCTATCACTGTCCAGTCATGGCCAAGGGCCACCTTGAGCTAGGCACCATCCAGACACAACAAAAATGATCTCTGCCCCAAAGAGGTTACAATCATACTATGGGGTTTCAGCAATTTCTGCACAAAAATTACTGCACAAACTGCATGGCCGAACCTGCTCAGTAAGAGCTGTTCTCAGCAACAGAACTGTCTTCCCAGGAGAAGATGCGGGGCGGGAGAGAAAAGAGGTGTGTTTTGTTTTGGTTTTTTAATCACACACAAAGAAATTACAGGGCAAAGACAAGAGCTACAGCAAGGAAGAGCTTTCATGTCAGGTTTTCTCCCATGTTATCTAAGTTCATAAACTGAAAACAGGGAAACCTGCTCAGAGATGCAGCCAGCCCAGCTATCTGCCTCTAACAAAACATTTCCAAATCCCTCTTCCTGTCAATCTGGTACTGTTTGCTGACAAAACAGTGCAAGGTCCAGATGCCCCCTCTGCTTTTCACGTAATGCCCTGGTTATCAGCATAATATTCAGGCTTGTAAACTCACCCTTTGGTTCTGGTTTGGATCGATCTGACATTCGGGCTGGTGAAATTTGGATTAGAAGAAAATCAGGCTAAACCAAACAAACTTTGTGAAATGTCAATGATCTGGTAAAAAAGTTCTGGCCCTTCTCTAGCACAGTTGATTTCTGCAGGTTCTGACCTAGAGGAAAAAAGTGTTATCCTAAGAACATAGCAGGTTACGGGGGACACAGTCCCATGCAACTGAAGGTGCTCAACATCCAACACAACCAAGCCCTCACAATGAAATTATAATGGTCACATCTGAAAAGACAGCAGAGTAGCCTCACTCCTAAATGATCCATCATCATGTATCCTCAAGGTGTCCTAGTATAATTATTCAGTCACTCATTAAAGCCCACCTGGGCAGCTGATAAGATAACAGATTTTGCTGGCCTCATGGATTATCGCAGTAGGCAGGTTTCATTGTTCCCTTCAGTACTCAATGAGTCATAGAGTATCTTCTATCTCAGCTTAAATCAATTGCAAGTCAAACTAAGCTGCATATCTGTGTTATTGAGGGGAACATTCTGATAGACATCAATAAAACTTCAGAAGCAATCTACAGTATAAGATTTAAATCTATTTATTTATTCATTACATCAGGTATTTAAGGTAACAGTGTCCCAAAATTAATCCCCCAATTAAATAATATATAAAAAACCTGCTTCAACTATAAAAAACAAGTTAACCTGTTAAAAAAAAATGATCCAAGTCACGTTCCTTCTTTAGACTAATGTGCAATGGAAGATATATGGGGCCAATTCCACTGACTTCAATAAAGTCACTATATGTGTAAATCTGGAGTAACAGAGCAGAATTTGGCCCCAAGTCTACACACATTTTGCTAAATTCCAAAGGGGTAGCCGTGTTAGTCTATTGTAAAAAGACAACAGTCCTGTGGCACTTTTAAAGACTAACAGATTTATTTATCACATGAGTTTTCGTGGGAGAAAATCCCACTTCGTCAGACGCTTTGAAGATAGGAAAGTTACAGAGTGGGAGGAAATTAAATGCAGGGGAGTGTATGACATAGCATCAGGTCAGGCTGTAACAGCAAATCAAAATAGGTGTTAGGATTCAAACACTGGGGAACAGCACA
>ML685900.1:2954669-2984192 GCA_007922175.1 Pelusios castaneus | reverse complement strand
ATACTTATAGAACCCCTTTCTGTTATCCTTCACATCTCTTGCTAGCTGCAACTCCAATTGTCCTTTGGCCTTTCTGATTTGATCCCTGCAGTCCCGAGCAATATCTTTATACGCCTCCCTTGTCATCTGTCCAAGCTTCCACTTCTTGTAAGCTTCCCTTTTATGTTTCAGCTCCCCGCAGAGTTCCCTGCTAAGCCACGCTGGTCGCCGTCCACATTTGCTGTTCTTTCTGCACATCGGAATGTTATCTTCCAGTGCCTTTAACAGGGTTTGTTTAAAATACAGCCAGCTGTCTTGGACACCTTTCCCCTTCAGATCAGCTTCCCATGGGACCCTGCCCATCAGCTCCCTAAGGGAGCCAAAATCTGCTTTTCTGAAGTCCAGGGTGTGTGTTCTGCTTCTTTCCTTCCTTCCATTGATCAGGATCCTGAACTCTACCATCTCATGGTCGCTGCTGCCCAGGTTGCCATTTACTTCTACTTCCCTGATCAATTCTTCTCTGTTTGGGAGCAATAGGTCTAGAGGTGCAAGTCCCGGTTCCCCAAAACAAACACGGGTCCTGGGCAGTGCCAGGGGTGAGCCGGGTCTGTCCGGTTCCCCAAAACAAGGGTCCTGGGCAGTGCCAGAGGGTAGTCGTGTCAGTCTGGTTCCCCAAAACAAGGGTCCTGTGGCACTTTTAAAGACTAACATTTATTTATTGCATGAGCTTTCGTGGGAGAAAATCCCACTTTGTCCTAGGGCACTTTTAAAGACTAACACATTTATCTTCAGGTTGTTCCCTTGCCGTGTTGGCTCTTCCTAGGGTGCCCAGATAGCAAAGGGCGAAATCGGGAGGGGTTGGGGGGCAATAGGCACCTATATAAGAAAAAAGACCAAAATATCTGGGACATCTGGTCACCCTACTAATTCCCCCCTCAGCTCCTGCTCTCTAACTCCACAGGGGTGGGATATAGGAGCCCGGTATGTTTATGACCCACCTGCTTTTCTGGGCAAAAGTCCTCCACCACCAGCCCAAAGCTTATAGGGGATCTGGGAGTCAGACCTTCCCTCATTTCCATATCTATATGGGAGCAAGAGCCACACTGGGAGAAAAGGCAAATCCAGAGAATAGGAAAGAACATAAGAGCTGCCCAAGAGAAAAGAAGAAGAAGAATGGTCCATCTAGGCTCCTGTGCTGTCTCCAGTGCTGGCCAGTACCAGGGGGAATGCACAGAACAGGGTAGTTTCGATAATTCTCCCCCATCTGGCCAGGTTTTAGGGTCAGTCTGAGTGTGGGCTTGTTGCATGTTCACCATCTTGGCTAATAGTCACTGATGACCCTCTCTCCTCCATGAATTTATCTCCTTTTTTTAAGCCAGTTATATTTTTGGCCCTCACCTCATCCCATGGCAAGGAGTTCCATAGATTAAATGTGCCTTGTGTGAAAAAGAGTGGAGGGAAAATTCTGCTTTGAAAAGCAGAAACCAGCTGACAATGGAGAGAGAGCCTCTTGCCCCCAAATTCTGCCACTTAGCTCCTGAGAGGAGAAAGAGAACCAGAAATGAATAGCACTACCAACTGTACGCAGTACAGCAACCCCATTCCTGCTGTGAATCCTGCTCTGATAACTAGGTCACCCCTAGAGTTTGTTATTACTTATTACATTGGAACAACCAGACACTGCAGTCATGGACCAGCACCCATTGTGCTAGGTGCTGTACAAACTCAGAACACAAAGATGGTCCCTGTCCCAAGGAGCTTGCGGTTTAAGTATAAGACGAGAAACAACAGATAGGTTCAGGCCGACAGGGAAACCCAAAGAGACAATGTAGGTGGCAGGCAGTGGTCGCAGCACAGCAGCAGCCTGCAAGTTGTCACGTTTTTTGTGTTCCCAGGAGAAAGGCAAATTTCAAACAAACGTGCAGCACTCACGTGGAGGCACACATTGAGCAGGAAATGTTTGCGGAAGAAGCACATCTTACAGTCTTACATTACCGTTACCGTTGTGTGAGCGGTGCAATAGCTGTAATTAGACTCGGCCACAACGGCCTAGAGCAAACGTTGCCCGCTGGAGGCTGCTGGGATTGGGAAATGGTTCCAGGGATGACCTTTAACCCCCAGGCATACCAGGAAGCCTTGTTGATATGAACAGACATCGGGTGACACACAGCCGGGGGTGACCGTCCCCCCACAAGTTTACAAACTATACAAATGTGTGCCAGCCAGGCAGGGAAACATGGAAGGGCAGACAACAGAGATGTGATCCTCACACGGCTTTTCCTTGATAAATAGGCCAATTCACATGGTGCCGGAGCCTCCTGTGGAAGATGCAATGCTGATAATTTACCGGTCCCCTCGCTGACAGGCAGTAATGTGACATCCAGCACTGTACGGTTAATGAGCTGCACCCCATTCGCACAGAAACAGGAATCTATTTAGCCACCAGTGGCTGTGTGCAGTTCTCTTAAACACTAACAGGCCCAAAATAGAGGGAGGGTGGAGCATTTACTTTCACTCCATGGTTGGTTATAGCCCAGCCAGACACGGACCAGCCTCCAGGCAGGGTAGGGAGTTCTTGACCTGGGAGTGAATGTCCCAACCACTTGCCATTCCCCGATTGCTGAATGGGAAGGTGGGTCCACAACAGACCAAGAGATCCTGCTATATAAGAGGTTGAGAACCGTTCAGCTAAGAGGGGTATGTTATGTTCTCTACCAATGACCGTTCCAGATACACCCACAGAAGGTACGGTTTGACGATGCATCTGACTAGATGTAAGGGGGTGCGGCCCAGTTCTCTAGGCCGTATGAAGTCCACAAAACGTGGAGTCCGATTGCTGATCAACAACCCCTTGTGTTCACTGGGCTGTTGCACTCAGACAAATAGTAATAAACAATAAAATACATTCCCAACACCAGGCTGGTACAGCCCCAAATGCTGCTATGGGAACTGTTCACACTAACTTCCTGGCCAAGGTGTGAAAGAATCAGTGGTTTAAACCTCAGGCACGAAGGCTCTTGGGTCCCAGGAATCCCACGTTTGGGGTGTGGCTGAAACGGCACCCCTACATTCCTGTAGGGGTTCCATGACATTTGCAACCAAAGAAGAGCGGTAAACTTTATGGCTGCTTGTGTATTCTGGCCAGCGCCATTCCAGGTTGCAGCTGGGCTGGCTGCAGGAGCCAGGGTTGTAGCACTTTGAACCTACAGGGGCCTGCCCTCAGCCTTAGGCCAGGAGGCGCTGGCTTAGCCCAAGTGAGTCATAAGCAAGTGACTGGTGAAAGTAAATTAATAATTGACAAGCACCAGTAAAGAGGGGAGAATCTCAAGGAGGGATCACATTCTGCTATCGTGTTCACTGTCAGCAAGATAACCCAGGCCTGAAAAGAATTGGCCATGTAGTAAAGCTATACAATCCAACAGATAGAAGGGGCCTTTCCTGAGAATTTGTAAGGATTTGTTTTCATTTATTTCAGGTTTTGCCAGTCCCACGTTATCTAATCTGGCATTGATCAATTCTGTCTCAGCCTCTGAAAACAAGCAGGCATCAAAGGCAGCAGAGAGCCCAGTGGCTTTCATGTCTCCTTGCTAAATTCTAGGAACTCCCTGCCCAGCACGTGATCGATTATAGCTTTCCTTTGGAGGACGCCACATGTAATGGGGGGCGGGGAGAGGGTACAGACTCCACCCCAGGCTAGCGTTGGGGGAAATTTATTTTTCTCATCCAGCCCCACTCCCCTAAACTGGGAACTTAAACCAGCAGTGTGTCAGGAAAGAAAGATCTCTAGAAAGAACCCTGTTGTTGAAATAAGAACTGGCGATATGGTTGTCTTCTTCACTAGCCCGACCCGGCGGGAATGACCTGCGCTTTCCGCCTTTGCATTGGACTTTGGCTGACGGAAGCCCTTCTCTCTTTACATTTGGGCCGCAAACGGGCAGGACATCCTTTATACTTATTGAGGGCAAAGCCCCCCACCACACACAGGTGTTTAAATTATGACTGAGCGTGCGGACTCTCTCCATTGACAGCCCAGGCTTATTACAGGAGGCTGAAAAAATAACCCTTATTTGGACCATGAACTACACTACCGAGCATTACAGAGCTTTCAGTGAGCAGTGTCAAACCCGGTCCTGTTCTCAGATAATCCCCCCCTCTAGCCGGAAGCTCTATGATTAATGAAGGTCAAACTTAGACAAAAAAGGCAAAGCAACAATTCATACTTAAATTGGAGGAACATCACTTTTATTTTTGCTTGCTTGCCAGTATCTGGATTCTTTGAATAAAAAAAACGAGGTTGGAAAATGGAAGTGCATATAAAGAGCCAGGGTTTTTTTTGTTTGTTTGTTTTTTAATGCTCAGCTGTAATTCTACAGCTTATTTTGTTTAGATGTTCCATTGCCAGCTCTGCAGGTAGGACACATAATCGGCCATATCCAAACAAGGGTGTTTACATTTCTTTATTCATTAATAAAGGTCAGCTCGAATGACCAGTGGTGCTTTCTCTTCCTCCTCGCTGTTTTTAAAGAGACAAGGACTAGCCCCCAACAGCCAGTAGAGTTTAAAACAGCTACCAGTTCAGTGTTACATTGCAAATGACTTTCCTACAGCCTCGACTAAATCTTTTCAGGGCGCCAGTAGTGGGATCCAAGCAATTACACCAAGGCTGCTAATGAGGATCGATAGCTGTAGACACCACAGATTTGCTCCACTCCGTGCTGGACAGGCCCAACTGAATTTTGTTAGCAAATGGAAGTGACGTGACTAAAGCTAGACACTGAACTAAATAGATCTGATATGCAGTCTTTCCAATTATTCCTATCCTGGATCACTCCTGAGCATGAAAAGTTAATCTGACCAAGAAGTTCTTGGTTCCAGCTGAGGTTTATGGACAAAATGAAAGTGGGTTTAACTCTCCTAGACCCTGCTGTATTGTTAGATGGAATATCACTGTCCAATACTAAACAGAGTTAAAGTCCAGGGCTTGGTACGCAGAGAACTCGGCCTGCTGCATGTCACGGCAAACATATTTCAAAATCCATGCCCACAGTCAGAAGTTTATGAACTGAACCACACAAAAGGAAAAGAACGAAAAGGAGGTAAAAGAGGACTGAAACCGAAGTGGATTGTTTATGCAAAACAAACTTCTCGGAGTTGGAGACCGTAACTGTTGGTTAAAAGTTGGTTAAAAGTCTCATTGTGGCCCAATCTGTCTCTCACCAGTCTCTGGCTTCTTTGAATAAAGACGTCTTCCTCTCTAAACCCTTTGAAAACTCACTTCCACTGCGCTACTCGAGTGGAGCTGAATTTAGGAACCACAGGACAGCAAAGCCTCATCTCTGTCACTTTTCTCTGCCACTGGCCGCAGGGTGACACTGGGCAGCAGTTACTGGTTTTGAAAAACTCATGATTTTTAAGCCAATCTCACAATTTTTTGGTGCATGACTTGTGCTGAATGCTCAGGGTTGATGCTATTGACATTCACTGGCACTCAACACCCTCATGTACACAGATTCAATTCCTTTAAAATGTAAACTAACCCTAAGACATGGAACCTTGGATGCAAATTACAATATATGCTACTACGGGCTAGAGAGTGTCCTTCAGAACAATCAGGGTGGCTTTTGCACAGCTTCCAAAATTCTACTTGGTGCATTACAAAACACACAGGATATGTCTACATTGCAAAAAAACCCGACAGAGCAACGAGATTCAGAACCCAGGTCAACTGACTCAGGCTTGTGTTATGAGGCTAAAAATAGTGGGGTACACATTCCTGCATGACATGGGGTTTGCAACCCAGCAAGTGGGGAGGGTCTCAGAGCCTGGACTCTAGCCCAAGTGGGAAAATTTACACAGCTCTTTTTAGCCCCAGAGCTCCAGCCTGAATTAGTTGACCAGGCTCTCAGACTTGCTACCAGGGCTTTTTGGGGCGGGGGTGGGGGGTATGCCGTGTAGGCAGAGATTTCAGATGGAAGTATTCATGAGTTTAAAATGGACAGAGAGAATGATACAACAAAAAAAGAATTAACCATTTTTTGGGCTGTGAAATATTTTTAAAAACATTTAATTGTTGATGTCAAGGGTTCAAAATAAATATTTAAGCAGCTGTAAATAAAAGACAAGTCAAATATCATTACGTAAGTCCTTACATGAACACTGTCCCAGAGTGCTTTTTGCTGTCCTGCTGTAAGTGATAAATGGTCTGAAGTTTATAAACACACAGGCATGAAACACGGAATAAACTCCAGATCTTAATGTCTTGTATTTTTTGTTTGGAGGGTTTTTTGGTATTTGGTGACGGTTCAGCTCTCAGATGGACACAGGAGCTGTAAAAAGAAAAATCAAAGGGACAAACATTAAGTCTCTAATACAAAATGAGTGTCGGGTTTTTTTAAATTATATAACTTCAGCACCTAGGAACCCTGAGATGGTCCAGGGCCCCATTGTTCTGGGCGCTGTACAAACAGAACAAAGACTCTCCCTGAACCAAACTGCTCGTAAGACAAGAGACAGCAGATGAATACAGATAGAAAGGGGAGATGAGGAAATAAGACAATATTAATCAGCGTTAAAGGCAATGGTAGTAAACCCAAATGCTGTCAACTTATCAATTAATTTAGTGGCTTCACCCTCTTTTCTCAAAAAAAACTTTCAAAAGATCTCAGTTTCATCCCAGCGCAGAATGGAGAAATTTCTGGAATCTCACTGCTTTCAGGGGACGGAAAAGGTTTCCCAGCCAGCTCCCATCATAAACCTCTGCAATACACCGATGAATATGCATCTATTCAATGAGGTGATTTGTTGCTTTATTTGGGATGAGTTAGCTGGATGATTTAGCTGAGGTACCCCTGCTTTGAGCAAGGATTAGACTAGATACTTCCTCCAGTCCCCCAACCATCATCTTCTAGGGTTCTATGTTGCTAGATTCAAAACACCTGCATCCCACAAAGCCCTCACTCCTGAAAAACAAAAATGTAGACATTTGTGTCCCCAGGGACATTACCCATTGGCTCATAAACCACCAGCGGGTCTCATCGCTCCTAGTGCCTATTTAAAAGGTCTTTGTACGAATGTTGACGTCAGTTTATTTCTGTGGAGTTGAACTCCACAGAGGGGGTAAGGTGTATTTGAATGATCTAAATACAGTCCATTTCACTTGGAAAAGGGAGTTCATGCACCTACACTGTGCATATTTCATGTTACATAGAGACCTAGCAAAAGTGATCCACACACAGTCACATGTCAAGATGCAAGACCTCTCTGTACCAGCTATGCTGGGACTCTGCCACATCTTTTCAGACCTCTAGCTCCCACCTATCCCTTATCACTCCATAGAATCATAGAAACGGGAAGAGACCATGAGAGGTCATCAAGTCCGGTCCCCTGCACTCCCGGCAGGACCAAGTACCTCTTACACCATCCCTGACAGGTGCTTGTCTGACCTGCTCTTAACACCTTCCAGTGATGGGGATTCCACAACCTGCCTAGGCCACTTATTCCAGTGGTTAATCACCCTGACAGTTAGGAAATTTTTCCTAATGTCCAACCTAAACCTCCCTTGCTGTATTTTAAACCCATTGCTTCTTGTCCTATCATCGGTGTTTAAGGAGAACAATTTTTCTCCCTCTTCCTCATGGCAACCTTTTAGGTACTTGAAAACTGTTATCATATTGCCTCTCAGTCTCCTCTTTTGCAGACTAAACAACCCCAGCTCTTTCAATCTTCTCTCATAAGTCTCGTGTTCCAGACCTTTAATCATTCGTATTGCTCTTCTCTGGACTTTCTCCAATTTGTCCACATCTTTCCTGAAATGAGGCGCCCAGTTTTGCACCTATTTTATAGTAGCTCCATTCAGGTTGTAATTCCCTAGTTTGTTAATGAGAAGGTGATGCAAGACGATGTCAAAAGCCTTACAAAGTCCAGATATCCCACATCTACCTCTTCCTCTCTATCCACAAGGCTTGTTAGCCCTGTCATAGGAGGCTGTCAGGTTGGTTTGACATGATTTTTGTTCTTGACAAATCCATGCTGACTAGCACTTAACACCGTATTCTCGTCTACATGTTTGCTAATTGATTCCTTAATTATTTGCTCCATTATTTTTCCTGGTACAGAGGTTAAACTGACTGGTCTATAATTCCCTGGGTTGTCCTTATTTCCCTTTTTGTAGAGGGGCACTATATGTCCTCTTTCCAGTCCTTTCCCGTCTTCCATGATTTTTCAAAGATAATAGCCAATGGCTCAGATATCTCCTGAGTCAGCTCCTTGAGTATTCTAGGATGCAGATCACCAGGCCCTGGTGATTGGACAACATCTAACTTGTCTAAGTAATTTTTAACTGGTTCATTCCCTATTTTAGCTTCTGGTCCTATCCCATTTTTACTGCCCTCCCCTACTCCCCATGCTGATCAAAGCATTTTTGCACAGGAATGGAGGGAACTAAGGCACTGATACAAAGTCCTTGGAAGCCCCTGGAAGACTTTCCATGGATTTCAGAGGGGTTTGGATCAAGCCTCTAGCGTAGCAAACGGGGCTAGGTTTGTTGTTGTCTACACGCAGCTCTGAGCTGGTGCTGAGGGCAGCCTGGTGAACGCCAGCTCGCTAAGAATTAATGGCAACGGAGCTACCAGAAGGAGAAGTAAAGGGAAGGCAGGGCTGTAGCTAGATTACTGGGGAGGCAGCTCTCCCTGCTGACTACAGGTGGCTAATGCACGCTGAGAATCCTGCTGCTAACCTCTGCTGTCCTTGGAGGAATACAAGTGTGGCCGGGGCATCCTATAAAGAGCTGTCTGTCCTGGGGTTTCCTAGAGCACCAATAACATGGCATCTAAGCACCCAGCCGCTACTCTGCCTATCCTCCTTCCCCCAGAACAGCTCAGCCAGGCACAGGGCATGAGAAGGGGAATTCCCAAACTTCATGCCAGTGAGGGAGCTGTGGGAGTGGGGAGGGACGCCCAGGCAGATGTATTAGCAGAATTTGGGCTGCCTGTGAGCTCTCCATGAACACCTGGGCAAGGAACAGTTGGCTGAACATCAGTAGCAGCAGGGGGATGTTGCTATGAAGGGAGATCTGGAAAGGACAGGGAGCAGATAGCAAATGTGAACAATCAGGACAGGGGTGGAGGGCAATAGGCACCTCTATAAGAAAAAGCCCCAAATATCGGGACTGTCCCTATAAAATCAGGACATCTGGTCACCCTAGCTGAGACACACCCACCTGCCAGGCACATCACATTGCAGCCGAAAGGAGCCGGTCCTCGTACCGTCTTTCATATCCCGTGTTGCACACCCCCAAGCTGAGCCGGATGGTAACGGGATCCTGGGGTGTGATTTCTGGGGGGAGGAACACACAGCAAATACAGATGGCTGGATGGGAGCAGCAGCCGGTGGGAGATCAGCGAATGATGCCAAGTGAGGCTGTGCGGCATAGGATCCACTGAGCCGAAGAGCCTGTGACATCCCTTTTCCAAAGAGCCACGCCCCGGTACAGCCCCGCTGGCCCGGTCTTCCTCCCTGTCACTAGCAAGCTCAGAATGTCAAGAGGATGACAGAGGGGATCCAGCCAGGCTAAGGGACCCACCACTTAACCCCTCGGGCACCTGTGTGAAAATGTATGTCTCAAACCCAGGCGATCCTGAGCCGGCCAGCACCACCCAGCAGCTTGCTGGTACCAGGAGAGCATTTAGGCTGGGGGATCCCAGCTCCCCATAGGCCCTACCCACAAAGGTCCCAGCTGTAGGAGACATCTGGCCTCTCGGACTCACTATTTAAGGCAGGAGACACAGGAAGTTGCCCGAGCAACTAGAACCCGCCTTTTCGGCTAATTTCTGAGCCTTCCCTTGTTTCAGATCCCTGCTGCCACCCGACTCTTGACCCTTGGCTTGATTCCTGACTCTGGCTCGACTCCCCGTTCTGTCTCTGACCCCTGGTTTCTGGCTCATGATTCCAGCTCTGACCACGAGTTTATAACAGCACCCAGCTCTCTTCCGCTTGCGGGGCAACGACTGAATGCCCCCCAACCCCGCACAGCAGAAGCCCCTACCGTCACACCAAGTTGGGTTGGGGGACCAAGATGACTGGGGCAGGCTGCCCCTACAGCAAAAGGCCCAAACTTTTATTGACACTGCCACATCGTTCCCTGAAGACCCAGGGCACACACTGGACAGTCTCTGACCGTTCCAGGCCTTGGCTGAGACCTTTTCCTTAGAGCTCACACATACAGGCCACATGCCTCCTCTCCCACCTCCTGCTCAAAGAGCAGCTTCCTCCTATCAGTTACCAACCAGGAGCAGCCACAGAGCTGAAAGGAGCAGCTCCTGATGCACTTTCTTGAAGCTCTCGCCAGGCCCTGCAGCTCCACGGCTTGCAAAAAGGGACCCGGGGCTGGAATCAAACAAAGCCAGGGGATGGACCAGTGCAAACGATGCCTCCAGTGTCTCGGCTTAAGCAGCAGGTCACAACTACCCAACCTGCCGTAGGATGTATAGGCGTAAGCCAGACCTCGCATCCGCATCCTGGCACCAGCCTAAATCTCACTTGCCTCTTGGATAAGGAGCATCAGCGACCGCAGGTCAACTTGAAAGCGGAAGTGACACAGCCCATCTCCCCCAAAAACATGAAACCAGCCCTGCCCCGTTGTCACCCCACCTGCAACACAACGCTTGGATCCCATCCGCCATTCTGATCCCTTCTCCATTTAATTTCCATCTCGTGCGCCTTCTCCCTTCACTGATATCCCCTTGCTCAGCTCCACCAAGCAGCCCCACATCTCTGATTTTCATGTCTCTCTGGTCTGTCTCCCACCACCGACTTTACTTTGATCCCTGCTCCCAGCTCACGCTTTCACATTTCCTACCACACACCTAGCTCTTCCTGTCTCCCCACCCCAGCAAGACCAGCTTTCATGTTCTCCTCACATAATGCCTAGCCCCCCATGACCTCTGGCCTCTACAGTACCTTCTTGGCCCTTCAGAACTTCTCTCAGGGCTCTGCAGGCAGCTTTCTTGACCTCCAGTGTCCCATCTGGCTGGCCAGGGCTGTAAACAGCTGCTTCTACCACCAATTCCTGGACACCACCATCTAGCAAACACTGCATTCTCCTTAGTGCCTCTGCTGCCCGTTCTGGCTCCACCAGCTGGTGCTGCAGGTCCGGCTGGATCATCACGAGCACCAGAACAGCTGGCATGCAGGAAAAGAGATTTCTTAAGTTCCAGAGCGTTTCATCCAGGTGTTCCACCCGCGTGAGCTGCCTCAGCGTGGCGGCTTGCCACAGCATGAAGACCAGCTGCGGTTGCATCTCTTGCTCCTCGTCCTTAATCGCCTCCTTCCGGTGGAGTTTGGCCGTTAGGTCGATCCCTCTGAAGAGTTCCTGGGCAAAATCCATCTGCACAAGTGGGGCTGCCGCATGGACGTCAGCCATCTCCATCACTAGCGCCTGTCCGTCGTGCCTGCCCACAGCATCCAGTAGAGTCAGGAACTGCCAGTGTAACGGCTCTGCCGGGGAGCACACAGGACTCTCCCCAAGCAGATCTGACTCCATATCTTCCTCCCAGACTAGCGTCCCTGTAACGGTTAAGTGCCTTGTTACAGGGAACATAAGGGAAGCCTGTGCCCATGTTTCTACAGGAGTGGAAAGCGAGTGCAGCAAACAGCTAATGGGTGTGTCCACAATGCAAGTGGGAAGGTGCCTCCCAGCCCAGGGAGCCAGACTCTCACTAGTTCAAGCAGAGCTAGCACATACAGGGCAGTGGGAACATCATCGCCTGGGTTAGCTGTGCGAGTCCGATTGTCAGCACACCCTGCTGCTCGAGGTAGCTGAGGCTGGGCTGGGCGGCTTCTTCTCAGCTGCCATGTAAACCTAACCTGCTTCTTTGTGAGCAGTTTAAATAGTTGGGTTATTTGACAACAGACGTCTGCCAAAGAGGAAAAATCAGAACGAATGCGACCTTTCACTACAGAGGATCTAAAAATCGGTGCCACCAGCCATTTTTTAGATGAGCTACCCAGGCTGTCTTAACTGGAAGCAGCGCTTCCTGCAGCATTGGGCTGGTGTGGTGTGGAAAATAGTGTATGTGGGAAGAGGCACAGTACGAGTTTGCTGCTCTATACACCCCCCCGGGAAGCAGTGTCCGGAACCAGCTGCTGCGGCAGAACAGGCCAGAGCCTGGTTAACTCAACCACTGCAAGTTTCTTACTTTTCCAGGCAGAAGTTGGCGTTTGGCTGGAAGCACAACACACACTCTCTGCCAGCCCCCCCTTTTCAAAGGCACTTGGTCAAGACCTGTATGTAATGTGAAATTCAGGTAAGCTCTTGAACTGCAATTATCTTGTGGGAGAACTGGGTGTTGCTTAAAAGAAAATCTATCCATTTTAATATTGTTGCCTTTCAGATTTATTGAGTTGCCCGTTCACAGAAGCCAGCGAGGTTTTATCTTCACTGTACTATTATTTCACTTTTCTGAGTTCCTGCCTCTAAATGTCTCACCACACGTCTGATCACGGTTTCCTTTGACCCAGTTAACTCCCCCGTTTCCATGTGTATATGCCTAGCACACCAGTTTTCACTTCACGCAACTGAGGAAATGGGCTGTAACCCATGATGGCTATCTTCAAAGCGTCTGACGAAGTGGGATTTTCTCCCACGAAAGCTCATGCGATTAATAAATCTGTTAGTCTTTAAAAGTGCCACAGGATTCTGTTGTCTTTCTACAATAGTTTCTACAATAGACTAACACGGCTACCCCTTTGGAATTTGCCTTAATAAATGTTAGTCTTCGTAAGTGCCGCAGACTCCTCCTTTGTTTTGCTGACCTAGACTAACGCAGTGACCGCTCTGGAATTTGTCACCTCTGCCCAACATTAATTTCTGCTACATCTTTTTAAGAGATTGAATTTAAATAGTGCGTGACATTACAAAGAGCCCAGAAGTTCTTGCTTCAGGGTCTCAAAACAAGGTATAAACTGGCTATAGTATACACTAGGGCTTTTCAAACCTTTTTCCTCAGGACCCAGCTGAAAAAAATCATTTATGCCATAACCGCACAACTTGCATCTCTGAGCAATGTCTTCATCTTTCAGCAGTTGCAGCAGGGAGCGCCATGCCCCAGTACTGCGTCCCAAACCGCTAGTCTACACTACACGGCCCTGCCTGTACAGGAAAGGGAGATTTGACAGACTGCCTGCACCCCCACAATACAACAAGGGAGGCTGGGAGAAACAGCTTCACGTCTCTCAGACCAGCAATATCCAGGAAAGGGAATTGTACAATTGTACCACTCGTCACCAAGAGAAAGATAATTGATATTTAATGGATCAGTGGCAATTCCGCTGCCAGGTGACCAATTCCACAGGCATGAACAGACGGCGACATTTCACTAACACAATGTGACCAAATATCAATTTTCAGCAAGCTAAACAGGACTACAGTGTACTTGTTAACTGAGGCCAGTTCCAAGTCTGACATACCTGTGTTACCATTTGAGGAGGGAAGCTTTTCCTTGCAATCAAACTGTTTGCACTAGGCAAATTTGCTTGTGATCTGTATGTTGATTGGCCATGCTATCTCTGATGTCACAATCCCACCCTTTCCCAAAATGACCCGTTAGTCCTGAAATCAAATTTAAACAACTTAGCACTGGTATTACAGTTAGCGCATAATGGCCCCAATTCAGAGCCCCATTGTGCTAAGCACTTGACGGGGACCCAAAGAGCTTACAATAAGTTTCTTCCTGGCACATCAACAAACCCCATCTTAAACAGTCACAAAAGGGTAAAGTAGGGATTTTAAATAAGAGCTTTTCTTGTTAAAAGTCTATAGTCAATATACAACAATGCAGGAAAAGAGCAAGTCGAGATCTATATAGAATGAACTGCAGTGATGGAGAATGAAAAGGTGTCAAAGACGAGGCAGATATGCAATTAAACTAAATAAAGCAAAAATGAGCCAGAGCAAAGAGCTGTTCAGGGTGCTGAAATCCTATTCCCGGTGACTACCCCAAGAAGCCACTATATCTTTAACTAGAATTTGAAACGTGGCAAATAAATCTCAAGTTCTGTATTATTACACCTGAAGTTACACCCTGGAACTGTACTATCTACATTGTGTCAAAGTCATCACCTAGTGCCGGAGAACAGAACTTCTGAGCTTTCATTTCCATAAGCAGGAAAAGTGTTTTTCAAATACTGTTAAGTCGCATTTGTTTCCACAATTCACGTGCACGATTTTGAGATGTTAAACTTTTATTGCAGAGCATTCTGAAATCCACTTTGGGAGGTCAACCACATTCTTTGTGATCTAATTTCTTTTTAAGACTTAATCCTCTCCTTTGACGCCTTGGTCAGTGACAAATCCAATTACCCCCTTTCTCATCTGCTCCTATTCCTAGATTCCTCTCCTGATTTGCAGATTATGAAACATTTGTAGAAAAGATTGAAGGTGAGTTATCCCCCACACCAACCAAAGGTCCTAAGAAACGAATATTAAAAATAAAATATACAAAAAGGAACAATTTCTGAATTTTATTTTCAGTAAAACTTCAGATCCTGGATGGATACAGCATCTGTAAAACAAAATTAAAAAATCAGGTTAGCGATCTAATTATTAATCTACATTTTTAATACAGATATTTCTAATTAACCACTCTCTAAATACTCATACAGATAGCTATGAGTTTGCGAAGAGCATTCTTTGACAGGGTTACTGGCCCAGCGGATGGAGGGAAGCAGTAAGCATGATATATCTTGATGTTATTAAGGTTCATGTGCCATTGCCATTAAGAAATTCAGAAAATGTGGTCTAGACTAAATTACTGTGCACAACTAGCTAAAAAACCAAGAACCATACCCCAAGAGTGGTTATCAATGGTTCGCTATCGAACTAGAAAGGCGTACATAGGGAGTCATGCCGGGGTCAGTCCTGGGTCTGATTCTTTTATTTCCATTAATGACTTGGGTAATGGAGTCTCCAAATAAATATGTTCTATTATTTGAAGGTGACACTAACCTGGGAGAAGGACCAAGCACTTTGGAGGGCAAGAGCAGAAAACAACCTTGACAAATTGGACAACTGGCCTGAATTCAACAGGATGAAATTCACTACAACCAATTACGAAGACAGCAGTTCACTCAGGAAGGAAAAATGCACAACTAGAAAATGGGGAACAAATGGCCAGGGGGCACTTTAACAGGCAGGTGGCATGTAAGCTGCTCAGTACTGGCGATGCCTGAGTTGGAGGATTATGCCCAATTCTGGATGTCACACTTTAGGAAGGATTTAGACAAAATAAGAGAGAGCCCAGAAAACAGCAACAAAATGATAAAGGATTTAGAAAACCTGCCCAATGAGAAAAGCTTAGAAAATTGGGCAGGTTTAGTCTTCAGAAAACAAAACCAAACCCAACGAAAAACAGCAGGGGGACCTGACAACGGTGTTTATGTTATGGGATGTTGTGATGTCCACTGAAGGTAGGAGCGGGGCACTTAATCAGCAGCAAGGGAGACTGAAGTTTGCTATTAGGAAAAGCTGTTTAACCATAAAACAGGGGTTCTCAAACTTTTTTTTGCTGGGACTCCCTGTGAAATTTTTCAGGCTGTGAGAATTCCTTCAAAAAGTGCTGATCTCCTTCCTGTGCCATGCCACCTGTACCGAGATGCATGACAGCGAGATCTCCTCCCCATAATAATCTCATGGTCCCTTGAGAGGTCATGACCCCCAGTGTGAGAACCCCTGCTACAAAGATAGCTAAGCTGTGGAATAGGCTTCCAAAGCAGGTTGTGGCATCCCTGACATTGTAGATTATTAAGATGTTGGAAAGACACCGGTCAGAAATGGTCTAGAGTCACTCACTCCTGCCACAGGGCAGGGGGCTGGATTTGATCAGTGGTTCTCAACCAGGATATGCATATCCCTTGGAGTAGGCAGATGACTTCCAGGTCATACATCAACTCATGTAGATATTTGCCTAGTTTTACAACAGGTACATCAAAGACACTAATAAATCAAGACAGTACAAATGGAAATTTCATGCAGGCAAGGACTATGAGGGCTAATATACTGAAGGTATTTGGGGAAGGTAAGGGAAAGAGAAATAAAGACCCCAGAACATGCTCCCCCCAAAAAGGGGACAGTGGACCAGGAGACAGAAAATAGACTGGTCGGGGGAGAGGAGAAGAATTAGGTGTATAAAGTATGAAGGAGAGGGAGAAGAGTAAATAATCTTTGAGGGGAGACGCTTTCAGTGCCAGAGCCAGCTCCAAGGCCCTCCATGTCCGAAGAGGTGCATCTCAGAGGATCCTGGGGATGATGCACACTGGAAACAGGGGAAAAGGGATTTCTGTGCATTCCCCCCCCACCAACATAACATTTTCTCAGTATTCTTTGAAAATCTTACCTCCCACAGAATGCAACTTAGTGAAAATAAAACCACCACTATTGGCTCAAAGCTGTGAAGAAAAACAATTCACTACTAGAGTAACTGCACTCACCACTCTGATCCTGTGCCCGATGGCCTTGGCAGGAAGATTGGATCTGAACTTGGCACGGACCATGCCGCTGTTTCCATGGGCACGTGTTACCTTCCCCCAAATCACTCGGGTTCTGTTGGGCTTGCCACCTGGCGTCACGGTGTTGCTAACAAACAGAAGACTGTTAATTCCTGGGCGTTCCACTCCTAACCAAGTGCCAGGCTATTTAAAGTGACAGTGGCAGGTTAAAAACACCCTCCTGTAAAACAAATTGCCTTCTCACTATTGCCATAGGCCGAATGAAATAGTAAAACTGAAAATTCAGAAACATATATTTGGTCACCCATAATGTAAATTGCTTTCAGTTACGCCGAGAGAAATGCACATTGTAAAGAGCCTTCAGTGCTCTCATAGCATGAGATTGTGATGTTTGGCTTGCAAATGCTGCAGGGGAATGGCTTTGTGCCCAAAGAGAAATGCATGGAAACAAGTCTAAACACTTGTTTCATCAAGCTGTGGGCAGAACTGACAGAGTCCATTTACAAAACACCCCTCAAGCAGCAATTCTGTCCTTGGCTTATATTAATTCAGTAATTTACAGAATTAAACTAAATAGATATAAACCAGTTGGTGAATTTGTTGAATTAGGACCACAGTTCTGCACCAGTTTAACTAAATCGATTTTAAAAAAGCAGCTTTAGTTAAATCAGAGTGTGTAGTTGAGCCACCACGCTCAGATTTATCCTTCCGCACTGCGGTATCTAGGATTTGCAGGCTTCAGTCACTCCCCTCTCTTCCATCCCAAACACTACCTATTTCAAACGCTGCTGGTAAGTTGGAAAGTATTTTCCCCCGAATGATTTACTGGGTGATTTGCAAAGGGCTGTACAATTTACATTAGAATTCTATTTCGAAACACATGGGTGAAACTGGTACATGTTAATCTAACAGAATGACAGCATAAATGTATTCTTTTAATTCCAAAACACAGTCTTCTCATTTACCTCAGCAGCTCATAGATGAGAACTAACAGCTGTTTATAATTCAAGTTCAGTAGTACAGATAATAAAGTAACCCAATTTCACATCTGACAGCATTGCAACAAAATGCTCATTACCTTTAGGTGCCAAATATAAACCACCTAACCCACTAGGAGCATGGCACAATTTAAAACCATGCACAAAACCAGTTAGAGAATAAGATACTGACCCACCCCTAGACCACATGCAAAAAAATCACAACCCTCACACAGCTCAACCCACTTCCACTAACACAGGAGAAGAGAGCAGCTTTGCTGTGTGTGCCTGAAAAACTATCAGAGGCAGGGAAAGAGGCCTTCGCACAGAGCATGCCTTGATGCCCCCACCCCTCTAGATTGGGGTGAGCCGGCGGTGGTGGCTGCATTAGGGCTTGGAGGCTGCCACGTCCTGGAGACTCTCTAGGGGCATGGCAGCCTCTGGACTGCTGAGCATTGCCACAGCCAGCTTGCATCGCGTTGTTGAGTCTGGGAGCAGGACAAGGCAAGCTGGTGTCTGTTGCTGTCCGGGAGCAGGGTGGTGTGACGCCAATATCTGGCAACACACCTCCATGCTCTTAGTGACACAAGAGAACCGCTGCTCTAGATGTACTAATCTAGACGTTACCCGTTTGAGTGCTCCCACTGACTATAACTAGAGAAGGAAGAGTGGTCGCCAAGATGCTCAGGGCAAACCAAAACCTAGAACTGTGCCCAGAAACACAGTGGAAGTCACAATTTTCTCTGGAGCATAAGGAGAAAAAGCACTCTGCATGAAACTCTTTAAATGGGAAACCACGGCTGCACGTTGCAGTAATCCAGTCGGTACAGATATCCAAGGCAAGATCCATGGCAGTCAATCTTAGCAGCAGCACCGATGATCATGTTCAGATATATGCACATCCGGAAGCAGACAAGGATTTATTAGATCTCTTTAGGGTACAAACCCTCACTGAAAGGGATATTAATTCTGCCACAAAGCATAGAAATACCATGGGGAAGGGTGCTTCAGTTCACACCAGCCTCCTGGAGATGAGAAGACACATGCTTAACCCACCACTCTTACCATAACCACGGGCCTAACCCACGGCCTTGTCTACACTAGCACGCGTACCAGCAAAATGCCTGTCCCTCACGGGTGTGGGGAAAAAACCCAAACAACCCCATAGCAACATAAGTTTTGCTGGCATAAGAGCTTGTGTGCCCGTGTAATGCTCATGGGAAAGAGCTCGCCCACCAACAGAACAAAACCACCCAAACAAACAGTGGGAGCTATGTTGGTGGGAGAGCAAAATTGACTTCACTCAAAGGGATGCTTTCTCGCAATCCAAGTGATTTTTCACTTATCTGATACCTAGAATTTTGAAAGTGAAAACTAAATCCCCAAACTGAATCCAGCCTATCAGAATCCCACTTGGCCATTTTGTGTGTTTCATCATTATCATGGCAATGGGTGTGCAAATACTTTGTACCTGGCCTGGTAAATTTTCAAGAGAATTTTTACAAGGCCTACTTAACATAACAATAAGGAAGTCAAATCACTTACTTTTTAGCTTTGTATACATAGGCACATCTCTTGCCTAAGTAGAATTCGGTCTCGTCCCGGGCATAAACTCCTTCAATTTTCAGAAGGGCAGTGTGTTCCCTCTGGTTTCGGAGGCCACGCTTATAGCCAGCAAAAATGGCTTTGGACCACAGTCTAGGAAACATTGAGCATATTAATTAATCGCCTTCTACTAAAGCGTATTGCATCTGAACAAGATTTCTGAACAAAATAGTGCTTCACTTCATATGAGCCGATATCCCAACATTCACAATTAATGGTAAAAAGCAAAGGGCATCTTCTTTATCACAAGACAATAGTTATAAAAATCTTGCAATAGCTTTCTCCTTCCTTCCTTTTTGTACTAGAATCCTTATTAAAAAGAAAGTTTTCTTTTTTTTAAAAAAAGAATCCCACAAGCACTCGTCTCAACATCCCAAAGGGACAGGGGTGTCAAACTCATTTGCTATAGCGGGACAGATTTGACTTAAATGAACTTCAAGTGGGCCATGCATACCATAAATTGAAATACTACGGCACTCTTGTGGCATCGTGGAGTGCTGTGTATGCAAACTGTGCTCTGCGATACCACTCTCTCTGTTTGGGTGAGAGTGTGGTCCCAAAGAGCACAGTCTCACATGTCCAGTGCGCCACGATGTCATAAGATCGGACACTCTTGCGACATTGCTGAGCACTGGGTACATGGGACCACACTCCCTCTCTGTTAGGGAGAGTGTGGCTCTGTGGAGCGCAGTCCTGGATGGTTGGAAGAGGTTACAGCCCGTGGGCCACTTGTCTGACAGCCTGGGGATAAATAGTGTATTCTATATATAGTGAAACAGATTAAGGACAGAACTGCTACACCATAAAAGACAGCAGATCAAACAACAGTTAAAATGATTTCTCCCAAAATGTTTAAATCCTAACTGCACCCTAGCGTCAATGAGTTGATAGGCAGGGAGCACACAATGATGCCTGCTGTGAATAATCCAAGTCTTCTGCACAATTCAGGACATTTAAACTATGTTCAAGAACTGGAGAAACTATACTTAAACAACTGCTATAAAGCAACCAAGGAGTCCTCTGGCACTTTTAAAGATTAACAAATGTATTTATGCCACACGACTCGTTTGTTTTGCTGAACCAGACTGATACGGCTGCCCCTCTGGAACTCTGCCCGAAAGGCATTTCTTAACACGTTTTGACAGCCCCGATCTGTGCAGGCTAGAGAGTGAAATCTGTAAGATGGGTCATTGCGTAGGTGGCGTGAGCCACAAACACAACCGACCAGCAGTTTCCCGCTGTCACGCAACCCTTCGGTCACAACCAGCTTCTACCAACTCTTGCCAGGGCTCATTCAGCGGGTCTGTGGGACCTCACTATCCGGTCCTCCTTCCCTGTCCGTGCAGAGCCCAGGTAAAAAGAGGCTGCAGGGGAGCCTGGCCTTCCCCCAGACCGCCCCGATCCAGCACCAGGGGCAAGACAGCAGGCCCAGCACGATGTCCTGGCTGCGTGGGGCTGGTCCTTCGCTCACCTCCCGGACATGGCGCCGTCCGATGTCCCGCTCCCGCAGGCCTGAGAGAGAAGCGGAGATTTTAGTCCTCGCGCTGGGAGCTCGGCGCCAACCCGCCCCACACCGGGGCTCGAACCTACGGGCGGAGAGGGGAGCCCAGCCTCAGCCGGCCCCGTGTCCAATCAGAGGGCTCGGAGCGTTCCCTCGGAGCCGGCTCAGCCCAGGGCCTCGCACCATCCGCCCCGCATCGGCATCATCCCGCCGCCCGGCCCCGCCACGCGGCTCCCGCTCTGCAGCCCGGCCTCCGCCACGCCTGCCCGCCCCGCATGGCGGAGGGAGAAAGCCACCGAACCGGCCCCGGGACCCCGCCGCCCGACTCACCCCGCGCCTCCGACCCAAGATGGCGGCGAAAGAGAGAGCCACGCGCAAAGCACGCCGGGACAGGAACGCGCCAGGCCCCTGGAGGCGGCCCTCCTTCCTGCCTGACTAGAAAAAGGCCCTTTAGGAAGGGGAATAAAATCCAACGGCGGCCCCTCCGTTCCTCTGTGCCCCTTTCTCCTCGGGAAAACACCCCGCGGGGACGCGGCCAACTAGCCCGACAGCCAGGCAGCTGCTTAGTCAACTGGAGAGATAGGGCCCCTGAGCTTGGCGGTTGCCATGGAGACCAGCGCAGCCCAGGCCCAGCCTGAGTGAGTCGCCAATACCAAACCCCCGGTGGGGGCAGGGGAGAGCAGTGCCCCCCCGGTGGGGGGAGGGGAGAGCAGGGCCCCCACCCGGTGGGGGGAGGGGAGAGCAGTGCCCCCCCCGGTGTGTGGCAGTGGGGCCCTGGGACAGAGAGCAGCTCAGGGGCGGGGCATGGCAGAGCCCTGTGGGGTGCCCCATGGCCCCCAACTGCTGCCCACGGCCCCAGGGAGCCCCAGGCCTGAGGTGTGCCCCAGCCACCCCCCCCCGTCACCTTTGCACCCCCACAGGGGCAGTCGCTTCTCCCCTGCCCTGGGCTCCCCATGCCAAGGCCACGGCGGGTGCAACATCCCGACAGCTGGCGCCCCCCAAAACATGGGAAATCAGACTCGAAGAAACGGGGCACGAGGCCAGGAATGACCAAGGACAGGGGCAAAGGGCAGCTGAGCCCAGGCGAGCCCGAGCGTGAGCCGGGCCAGGGCTATGGTGAACACCAGCCAGCCGGACGGTCAGGGGGATCGGGGCAGCCAGGCGCGATACAGACCAGTGGGATGAGCGGCTGCTGGTCCCTCTGCTCGTGTCTTGGACCCACAACCCTTCTTCTCTGTTTTGGCCTTTTTTAGGCAGGGAGCTCTTCGGAGAAACGTCTGCGTCTTCCTAAGCCCCTGGATAGCCCCAAGAGCTTCTTCAGTGCTACCCTAATAGTAAGTAACTTTAATCCTTCACATAGGTCTGGATTGAGGATTTGGGCTTCCCTGGGACATGAGCACATTCTTAGGTGCTTTCCTGAATAGGAACAGCTGTAAGCATGTGCTTAACTGCTTTTCAGAATCAGGGCCGTGTCTCTGCTGCCTGTCATTTCCCTCAACAGGCAGTTAATGCCTTTGCAGGGAATGAGGGTCAAATTTTGAGAAGTGCCATCAGTGATTTAGCAGGCTAAACTTCATTTTAAAAAGTGACTTTCGCTGAATCTTGGGCTTCTAAATCACTTTTGAAAATGTGTTAGTCTCCCAAATAGCTCGTGTGGTTTTGAAAACATTAATGGACTCTGCTATAATCCCCCACCCGTGGAGGCTGAGGGTTTGAGCTGAGACGGTGCTGAGCTGAACAAACTCTGGTCTTGGTGCAAGTACTTAAATGCACTCAGCAACCTTGCAAGATCTTATTAATGATATTTTTTTAAACATTGGAGAAACTGTTTCAGGCATCTAAAAATGTGATAAGGAGTATGTTTGTCATGTTTGGCTGTATTCAGGGCTGCCCCCATGTAGAGAACATAAAAACCAGGGGTGTTCCCTTTGCCACATCCCACTTATTTTGTCAGCATCAGTGGGTTCAGCCATTGGATCTTGGAGGGGATCCAGCATGGTGAGATCCAACTATGCTGATAATGTGTGCCACTGTGCTAATGTGCCCTGTTAATATGGCTCCTGCAAGAGCTTTTCAGTCACTAAACTCTGGACCAGCTCTGCTCCTGGATTCACCTCACAGGGTTCTACATTGGGGAGGGAGCAGGTAAGTTAATTATTCTTCCTTTTTTACAACACAAAAAGTGTGCTAGGTGCCTCCCTGTACAACCAAAGGACATGACTCCTGCCTTGACACACTTAACTTTACCTGCAAAATCCCATAGGTTTCCATGGGGGTTGGAAACCTGGAGAGAGGATGTCACCAAAGCCCTGTCTTCACCCATACTATATACACAGGCTTATCTCTATGTAAGAGCTTCTGCAAAGTGCTTCCATGCTGCCTGCACAAAGTTCCACTAGATTTTCATCCCCTCCAGCTTTAGAAATTAGAGGGAGAAAAAGTTTCTCTCTTCACTCAGAATGAAATCTGTAGAGCCATATTAAAAGTCAAGAAGCAAATTATTCTAGTTTATCAATATTTATTTTTTAAAATCAGCAACTTGCTTTCTAACTTCATAGGGCAAGTCAGGGTTCCGTACAGCCCCCAGCCAGGGAAAGCAAGGACGTTTGCCGATTTAAGGTTCAGCTGCTGTGTGAGCTCACGCGTCCGACTGCCAATATGCTTGCAAAACTCAGGGAGTTAAGGGTCAAGTGGCAGCCTCTGCTTTGAATTTCCTCACTGGTGCCCATGCCTAAAGGAGGCACTGCCGAGTAATCCAAGGTGTTTCCTGAGTTTTCCGCCTCTTCAGCGATTTCAGTCTTGCAGGTGGAGAGAAAGACATGACTACAGGTCTGTCACTTGGCACTGTATAGACTGCAGTCCCCAAAGGGCTACTAGGCCAAACCATTTATAGCATTCGTTTCTTTTAAATTATTTCCAAACTTCTCTCTTTTGGACAGCAGGGAGAGCATATGATAGTTTACTCATCACCCCACCCTCTTGAGGGATGCTCTGAGTCTCTTCACATGCCATGGCTGTTCTTGTAATTAAGATTTGATCAAGGAATCTGGTTGAGTACAGTAATTAGTGTTGATGCCAGTGACTGAACTTTTATGTGTGTATTGCTTTACAAATAGAATTCAACTAGAGGAGCTCCTTATTTGTAATATTTCTCAGTGCATCAAACACTGGTTTCCTATGCATCTATAATAGAACATAAATACTGGCAGAGCCCACGCTTTTGGCTTCAACATCTGCTGAGTACTTGGATATAAGAGGAAGCATACAGAAGGAGCGAAGACAACATTTGACTTTGGAGGAACATTACATTCCAGATTTAAGTTTTCTTAAAAGGCATTAATATCTCTCCTGGACAGAAGCTGCTGATGGGGAGGAGGTGAGGCTATTAAATTCTGCCTTCATATCCAGAGAAAGTTACTTTTTCCTAAAAGACTCTTCAACTATTTTCTTTTTCTTTTAAAAGTCCTGGCATAATAATCAGTCACAGTTCTTTCACAGAGAATCTTTTGAACCATCTTGCCATCTATGTGGCTACATATCTTATGTAAACCAGATGCAAAGGGACTCATCTAATGTAGTTTAGACCCAAAATTTCGGTTGTGTTTAAAAAAAATATCAATAGGAATAAACCAAAATTTTAATTTAAAACATACCTCTACCACAATATTGTACCAATGCCAGTTTCCTTTTGGGTTAACAATCTAAGGCATTTATAACGAGAAAAATTCAGTCAGAAGGACTTGTATTTTCCACTTCTTTCTTAGATTCCTAGTTTCGGAGTATAAAAAAAAGTTATTTTTTTCTCACTTGATTTACTAGACTAACTTCACTGTCAGAGCAAAGTGAAAAGAATAAACAGACGTTAATTATGACAAATAAGGGGAGGTATTTTGACATTCTTTGTTCTAACAGTGTAGGTCCTACCTATTACTAACAGTAATAAAGACCCAAGGAGCCGGGTTAGTCTTGGTCAGCAAAACAAATAAGGAGTCCTGTGGCACTTTTAGTCTGGTTTGTTTTAGTGATAAAGGCATTTGTCAAAATGTGATTTCTCTGAGCTAACAAATTATGTTCATCTTCTGCCTATTTGAAACTAATTTCACATTCCAACATTAAATGATTGTCGTTTCTTCAGGTCCAGAAGTTGCCGAAGCAAGTAACTGACTCTAATTCCAGTGTAGATACAGCATATAGCTGAATCTAAACCAATTTAGTATTCATGGAGTGTAACCAGGCCTCACCCCTGTTAATCATGTTAATCATGGTCTGATCCATTTCTAGAGTGTGCTTGTGAACTGGGACTGTAATGTTCTGCAGACTTCGAGTGTTTGTTCAAGAGATTTAAACATGGCCCAAGTCCCACAGACAGATAGGAACCAGCAGAGCCGTCTATTATTAGACTTAACAATCATACTCAGAAGCCCCAATCAAAATCAGAGTCTTTTTGTGCTATGTTGTGGAACAGTCACAATATCTTTTATGGGCATGTGTGCGCGCACATGGTTTTTATTGTTTGTGACGGGTGGGAAGGAAGGTTGTAACAGGGACAAGAAGTACCAAATAATACCAAATCAAATACCAGATTATAATTTTGGAAAATTACTAAACACAAATAAAAAGTTTGTGTAAGATCTTGGCTGGCATTTTCTTCTTCTCCTTTAAAAACAACCTGCCCAAATTGATAGTTAAATTGTATGAAGGTCACAGCACTATCACGTTTATTTTGCCTTTTAAAAATCCCACTGGCTGCAAAATGCTAAATCTAAGACACATTCCTCCTAACTTTTATTGTTAAAAGGGATAGTGAGAGTAAGAACCGAGTGTATGAACAATAAAAACGTCTTCACCTCTATTACAGTTTAGATGACAAACTCAGAATTGAAAAACTCTAACTTACTTTTCTCACTATTTATGGTGATATTTAGTTATTCATTTGGCTTAGCCTGGATGAAGAAAATAGACTAGTCAGTTTCCATTTAGCTTCAGTCTGGTCCAATGCTGAAATGCTGGATTTGCAAACATGGCATGGGAATGCTTATTTGTATATAAAAGTACATTTTCCATTTGAATTGAAACAAACTGGCTCAAGATTTCAAAAACTGTATGTGAAAGTTAATTTCCTAAGTCCATATGTAGCTACTGTCTGATTTTTTTAAAAGCGCTCAGCTCCCAACAGCTTGTATTGAGGTCAGGGGAATAATCCAAAAAATATTAAATGTGATGATGGGGAATGGCTTAAAGCAAAAGTTGGCAAAAGTGCAGCCTGCAGAGTTCAACCTAGCTAGCAGACACCTTCATTTTGAATGTGGATGGGGAGTCTACAAATCTTGTCATGGGATGCTCCAATTGGAACAGGGTGGCCAGGCCATGCGACCCAGTTTGGAGCATTGCATCCCAGGATACAGGCTGCCCACATATATCCAAGATGAGAGGGGCTGTGAGTTGTCTTTGTCTCAAGTGCAGCTCTCTCTCTCTCTCCACAAGTCCTGAGTCTCACTACATTCAAATGCAAGATTTCTGGTGTAATGTGAACAAGTTATACAAAAAGTTAGAAAAAAGATGAAAGGCTTCAGATACAAGGCTATTTCAGTATCTAGTTTTACTTAAACCATTGTTACTGCATGCTGTCTCTCATTGTCACGTGCTGTGCTTGTTCCTCTTAGCAAGAACATGGCAAATAAAAAGATAGAAACATTCTCCCCCGTGGAAGCTGTGCAGATCTATGCTGTGCTGGAGGACTGCCTTGATCAGCTGGCTATCCTTGGATATATTATGCCAGTGTCCTATGAGGGCAGGACAGACATCAGCAACGTGGGTGCCTCTATTTTTAAAATTCTCTGGTTCCCCTTCTTGTCTGGATGCTACTCCTTCTCCCTTTCTTTTGACTTTTCTTAAGAACAAATATTGACATATTTTCATTGTAAAGCCCCTCCTCCAGAGCCCATGAGTGAAGGAACATTATAAATGCATCATCTTGTAGTTCAGCCGAGGTTTGATTTTAATACTTGTATTGGAGAGGCACAGTAAGGATGGGTGTCCCATTCAGGTAGGCACTGCACGAACATAATGAAGCCAAGAACTTACAATTGAAGAGGACAGCCAGGATGACAAGGAGTAGGGGAAGGGAAATAATCAGAGACAACTAAGTTATATATACATGCATGCATTTTCTTTTTAAAAAGCCATTCAGCACTGATGTAATTCTGCTCTCTTAGAAGACACGGGGGAAACTCGCAAAGCTGGACCAACACTGAACACTTTTGAAAATTTCAGCCTCAATTTATAACTAATCAATTGCTCCTCAGCCTAGCTATCATTAACTGGCTGATTTCATAACAGGCATCCCAGCACAAGTGGGCCTAGCCGTGAGATTTGAAGGCCAGGGGAGCTCAGAGAGAATGTTCTGTGCATTAGAGATAGCCTAGTGGAAGGTGTGGAGATGTTTGTGAAGGAGGCAGTTGCAGGTGATGGTGGAGTGGCAAACAAGGTATAGGACACAAGTAAACCTAACAGTCTTGAGAGGCAAAAAGTTTTGCTCTCTCCTATCACTAGTTATCCTGGGAATTTTAACTTTTACCCAAGGCAGCAGCCAAGATCTAGGCCAAACAGTTCCAAAACTTTTCTTCCTGATAAGGAAAGAACTGAACACAATTGAAGCATCATTTATGACTGAGGTGGAATAAACCAGTGGTTTTCAAACTACGGGTCAGGACTCAGTACTGGATTGCAGAACCTCCGGTACGGGGATGTGGTGGCCTCTGCTGCCACCATCAAAAGACTGGAACACATTGCTCAGAGATATAATTGTTGGGTCGCGGGCATAAATGATTTTTTTTCAACTGGGTCCTGAGGAAAAAAAGTTTGAAAATCAGTGGAATAAACTATTGGAACCTATCTTAACTGGTCTTATGCTTTATTCTATTCACCATGCCTAAAGCATCAGCAGAGAATGAAAGAGGACGTGTAAAGTCAAATTTATTTTTGTTTGCCAATCCTTTCTGTACCACTCATTTTTAAGAAGCCTAGTACAAAGTGAATTTGAAGTGTACTGGATTGAGACCCTGATTAATGCTGAAACCATTCAGTAGAGGGCACTCCATCCCTGGAATGAGATCTATGGGCTAGAAGACACACCTGCTCCCAGGTGGGGTTTCTCATTCACTGAATAGCGTGTGGACAGGTTCTGATATATTAGCTTCGAACCCCCACAGAGAAAACACATTTCTAAGGATTCTGGGGGATGTTCTCCTGAACCCATGTTCGGTTTGTGACAGTATCAGCAAAAGTAATGCCCAAGCATAGACAATAGCTAGAGCATAACAGCAAGCTATGTGCTAACAACATTGCTCTGTCATTTTGCCACTGGGCTACACTTCTTATTTTTAATTTTTAAATTGTCAGTTTCATTGCAAAGACCTTCCGCCAACCACCGAGCATGCTGTTGGAGCTGTAGATGTACGTCAGAGTTATTACATTGTGTATTCAAAGGGGTAGCCCTCTTAGTCTAGTTCAGCAAAACAAACAAGGAGTCCTGTGGCACTTTTAAAGACTAACAAATTTATTTATCACATGAGCTTTCGTGGGAGAAAATCCAACTTCATCTTCAAAACGTCCGATGAAGTGGGATTTTCTCCTACGAAAGCACATGCGATAAATACATTTGTTAGTCTTTAAAAGTTTGTTTGTTTGTGTCTTTGTAATTGCTCTGGTGATGCTGGTGGCAATTAAATGAGAAATAGCTGATAGGGTGACCCTTCCTCTCTCCTCATTCTTCACCTTGGTCCTGGTCCTGCACTGAACTTGACACATGCTTATTGTTACATACTCTGAATAGTCCCATTGACCTCTATGGACCTATGCCCCTGTGCTTAATTTAAGGAAGGATAGAGGTCTTTGCAAAATCCATGCCCTTGCTGGCTAAAGACTGCATTGTTTTGGATTTCAGACTCCCATCTCTTGGGTATGTACTTCAATGGCAAGGGGTGTGTTCTAATCTAGTTTATTGTTCAACCAACTTTTTCCTCTTCTCCTGTATAGCATTCTTCATTTCTCTTCTGTCCCTTGTGCACATACATCTCTTTTGTTCCCTTGTAGATTGATAGCCAAGAAATCAGTGAAATCATCAAGAGCCAGAAGGAGCTGGGAGCTAAGTTTGATCAGCTCATGACCGCTAGGTCACAGAACAGACCAACAGTTCCCTCAGAGTCACTGAAGTTCACAGAACTGGGGCAGCAGCTGCAGGAGACAAGTGGAGATCTAAAAAGGGCCAATCATCTTTTTAGTAGGGCTTCAAAACAGAGTGCTGTGACCTCCGATAACCTGAGAAAAGTTCAAGCTGATAGGTGAGTGATCAGAGAGGACTGTGGCTTTTAGTGAGAGGTGCCAGAGGACAGACCTGAAGACTAGAAGTCTTCACTTATCTCTAGGACAGACAGAAGCAGCCCCGGGACCTGTGGGGCTGACTGGCGCACAGTGCAGCTTCCAGTGCGGCCCTCCAGGGCCACGGGCCCAGGAAGGCCATGCCGGAGGCCATACAGCATGCCAACCAGCCCCAGCCTGCCTTGCCCCCAAGAGCGGATCAATTGGCCCAGGGGCTGGGCAGAAGCATGGAACCCGCCTCGCACCGCCCCCAGCATTGGGAGGGGGGAAGGGCCCCCACAGGCCAATTAACCCTGGTCCTTGGCCCTTACCCCCCAGGGACAGCCCTGAATGTACAGTGAAACCTCGATTATCCGGTCCTCAATTAACCGTAAATTCGGTTAACCGGGACCGGGATCGGGTGGCCGCAGAAGCTCCCTCAGCCCCAGGGCTCGGCTTTCAGCAGGAGCTGCGGCGGCTTAACGCCGCAGCTCCTGATGAGAGCTGGGGGATCGGGTGGCCACAGGAGCTCTCTCGGAGCTCCTGTGGCCACCCGAACCCCTGGACTGTGCTGGGGGACTGGCTCCCGTTGGAGCCGACCCC
>ML685900.1:2870568-2954269 GCA_007922175.1 Pelusios castaneus | reverse complement strand
CCCGGATAATCGAGGTTCTACTGTATTAGAAAATCTTGGCCTGCATAATTAAGCAGCAAAATCAAATGAAGGAGTTCAAGGAAATTCAATGAAAAAGAAATTCCTAAATAAATGCAAAATTATGGCTGAGAATTTAATCACATATGCCCCAGGAAATTCTACATGCTGGTAAATTGGAAGCTCGTCAGGGCAGGGATCATGTTTTTGTAAATGTCTGTATGGCTCCTAGCACAATGGGTTTCCATCTTGAGTGGGGCATCTTGGTGCTACTGTAATATTAATGGTAAATGATAACTCGGCCATTCCACACGGCACCTTCTTAAGGCATTAACTTAACCCCATCACCACACTACAGAGCACTCCAGATAGATAAGTGAGAGTTACAGTGGGAAACATAACTCTGTCTATACCGGGTGTTTTGCTGGCATAGCTATGGTGGGTAAAGGGAGTGATTTTCCCCCCAACCTCCTAGCCATTACAGCTATGCCAGCAAAATTTGGCCATGTAGATGAAAAGCCTTAGATTTGGTGTTAACAACCTGAACAGAAGAGAAGCAGGACATTACGTTACTGTAACTTTTTAGCAGGGACCAATAAAGGGACCTGTATATTTGAGCCAGGCAGCGAACGGCCAGAAAATAACATCTCTGTATACATTACCGCTGTGTTCCTCCTTGTTGGCAGGCAGTATGCGAGCGATGTGATTGCAGAAACTTTGCAGGAGATGCAGACTTCAGGGACGTTTCAGAGCCTGCTGCGAGCTGTACAGAGAGAGGAGGAAGAGAAGTCCAACTTCCACACCATCATCATCAGGTTAGGCTGGTGTTTGGCAGCTTCATTCACCACTGCTCCTGAGCACATGTTGTCACTCAACATACACAAGGGAACACAGCTTCTTCCACCTGAGCACTTCTGTACGCTTTGTACATTCACTACAGGACATTTAGGGAGAGAAGTCATTTCTGGGCCCAGCGCCTTGTCGACGTGGGAATGCCCCCTCCTGCCCATGTCCTGCTGCCAGAATGCCACTGCCATGCCTCCTCCTTCCCTTTATGCTGGGGACAGAGAACAGCTGGCACAGGAGTGGCAGCGATGACTCCATCAGCCGAGAGTTACCTTCTTAGACAAGTGTAACCCGCCGGTGAGCAGTGTGCAGCAATCTGCAGCGACCTGAAGTTTTGTTATAGTCCAGCTGTAGCAGCTCATGCTTTTTGGCTCTGAAGATCTTCAGTTCAGTCCCAGGTGTATCAGCCAAAATGGCAGCTGTGAGACAAGAGGAGTTCACCACAGTATTTTCCACTTTTTTAAGGCCACTATGCCCTGTGCATCTAGTGTAGGTAGGCAAAGCTGTGAATTGCATGGGTGAAGCTTACCTTGATTTCAGGAAAGGGTAAGAACCACTGGTATTGCAGTGGTGGCCACCAACGGCTACGATCGAGGCAAACCCTCAGTGAAGGAGAGGCCTAGGTCTGCAGTATCTAATTTTCTCAAGTGGATGCTTCCTGCATACAACACCGTGTAAAACTAGAGTGATCTGTTCTACTTACCCATGCAGAGGACAGAAGAGAAATGAGCAGTGGTAATTGTCTGTGAAATAATCAAATATTTCAAGGAGAAAATGGACGAACTCCTACACCTGTAAAGGACATCTCAGTTTATTCTTTCCACCCATTAAATGTATTGAATCAGTGTTAAGGGTTTACCTCTCTGTGCATGCTTTTATGGAGTGAGCCCTATACGTCTTCCAGTACAGCACGGCTGCTGATTTTCAGTTTTGTCTAAAAACCATTAAGAAAACATCCAATAAAAAACCCGTAAACACTGGAAAAACACTAGAAATGGTTACATGCGTCTAAGGTCTTTTCTACATGGAACGGAAATTTGGACTAGGGGTATGTGATTTCTAAAGCCATGTATTCTGGATTAATTGGTCTTTTAGACTCTGCTGGGCCTCAGAAGCTGGAAAACTAGTGGCTGGAAATTTTAAGGCACAGATTCTATTATTTTCTTTTGTAAAGGTAAAGTGGAAAGCCTGTGAAAATATTCCAGTTGCCCATCAACAACAGAAACTGTATGCACCAAAAAGTACAGTGATTTTCTTTTAAAATGTAAACATCTTTGTCGATTTTGGTCTTGATGCATCTCCCCTTACTGATGTGAGAATTTGAACAGGTTTGTTTTTTAAATAGACAGAAGATTCTCAGTTCACCCTTAACAAAAATAGTCTGGAAAACCTAGAGCCTGGGTAATCTGGAAATGATTACTATTAAGGACATGAGCCTGCATTGACCTCTCTGGGAGTTTTAGTATGGATACTGTCCCAGAGAGCAGGTTTCCTTCCCTTACCCTCTCAGCCAAATAAATCAAGTCTTTGTGGCATCTACACATGCTTCTTTTGGGAGACACTTATGTCTTTTGCTTCATTTCCCCAATCAGTCCCCTGTCTGGCTCAGCAGTGGTACGTGAACCTTACAGCACTTCACTGTGGATTTATTTACCAAGTTGTCAGCTGCACAGTGAGATCCCAATTCATGACTTTCAGATATGTAGCCTCCCCGAAGCTTAACTTGGACAAAAAATTGCCCATTTGCCAACCGGCCAAGGCTGTATTCAAGAATATAGATTTTTTTCCCTTTTGCTTTTTCCTCTAGGGAGGAGGAAGGAAGGAAAGAGATAAAGTCCCTCCAGAAACAGCTGCAAGATGTCAAGAAAGAAAAGGATTTAGAAATTCAGGTGAGAATATTTGAGATGGGCATCATGCTAGAGAGGAAATGTGTTCCTGAGCATGCCCAGTCTGTGATCTCCCATTCCTACGGAGGGTGGGAGCACCTTATTTTGGGATAGGCAGGGAAATCGCTTTTGGGAAAAACAAACAAAATGAGCAACTGTAGCTACAGCACCATTGTTCTGGATGTTCAGTGATTGTTAATTACTGTTAAAGAACCAATCAGTGCTGTAGAGCTACAATAGTCTCTCCCCAAGGACGTTTGCAGTCTGAAAGAGACACAGACCAGATCTGAATGCAGTGAGAGACCCAGGTGATGGTCTTAATTGGGAGGGTGTGGCCTAATACTGACTGGGTTTAGGATTTGAAGGCCTATTGGATAAGTAGGTTTTCAGGAAGGAGTTAATAGAGATGGTGGGGACATAATGCACTGTGAGGAAGGGTTAATCAGGCATAAGGGCTACCATGGGAGAAAGTACATAGAGAAGAGAGTGAGAAGGAAATGAAGGGCATTATGATGCTCAGGGTATGTGTAAAGGAACCAGCCAAGATAGAAGTAGAGCCTTGAAGACAAGGACAAGAACTTGACACTTGACTGAATAGGTGAGGAGGAGCCAGCAGAGGATCTGAATATAGGAATGATCTAGTTGAATGGCAAATGAGGATCCTTTTTATCTTTTATCCTTTTATTCTTAGTGGTCTAGAAGAGGGAAGTGAGATGGAAAACAGAGTCCAGAGAGGAGGATTTAGGAGTAGTTAAACCAGGAGATTAAAGCATTTCAAATTGATGGAACATTGAGGAAGGGCTACTTTTTATAGAAGTTGGGGAGGAAGAAGCAACAGAACTTGGTGAGTGCTTGGCAAGAGCAATTGAAAATGACCTCTTGGTTCCAAGCCTGCCAAGGATGGTATTGGCATTGGAGAAGAGAAGGGAAGAGGTTTGGGAGGAAAGATGATGAACTCAGATATAGTTTGAGGAAATAACAAAACCTCCAAAAATTGATATCAGAGAGACAGGAAGAAATGCCATGTGGAAAGTAGATTGGGGAGTTATCAGCACAGAGGTGCTAGAAGAGACAAATGGGGGCAGATGAAATAAATTGGGGTAGGTGTTGAAGGAAGAAAAGGAGGAAAGAGAACCTTGATGAACCTCACAGAAAGGAGGAACCACTGAAGGCAATATTGAAGGAACAAATGGTTACAAGGTAGGTGGCAAGCCAAGGAAGAACAGTCTAGGAGCTTAAAGGTTTTCCAGGAAAAATGGTGAGAGAGAATTCCTTTTCTTGAGGATTTTAGTGCCTTCAGTTTGGCAGTGCATTGAAAACGGAATCTGAAGTCACAGATGGGTCTGCTAAAAGGAGACGTGTGCCTTGATATATTCTTATCTTCTGCTGCTGAAACTGGGATACAAACCCCATATCCAGGCTCTAATGGGAAAACAGAATAGTTACTCTTGACCTCTCTTTGGCAGCTAGAAGAAATGTTTGTTGTTTTATTTGGCTTCAGTCAGCGTGGCAGTTACCTGAGAATTTAGCGCATGTTGTCCCTTTCAGTTCAGATCACACATAGGATAGCGCAGGGAAGCACCCTATGCACTGTACCACCATAAGGAGCAGCATCTCCAAACAAATGAGTCGGCAGAGCTGATTTTCGGGTTTGGTCTGGTGCCAAAGATAGTGTTCTAGAGCAGGGGTTCTCAGCCACTGTGTCGCCGCACAGCAGAAAGTGTGTCGCAGAGAGCTGGAGAGATGGCTGGATTCGGCCTGGGAAGGGTGAGCTGGTGTGTCCTATAGGGTCGTGACATGCCGCCACTGCTCTAGAGGCTCAGTTTCCATGCCTAACTTACCCATGATCTTTTCTTTTAACATAGTTTCCACAGCACTTTCTAGTACTAGGAAAAGTGCCACAACCCATCCCCCTGGGGCTTTGCTAAACCCTTTTGTGTTTGCTGTAGGTGATCCCTGATGATCCCCTATTTTCCAGACGTTACTCTCTGATCTTTGAGTATCTTCCTTCTGTCTTTGCAATCAGCCTCACAAAGTCTGGCCTGCAGATATTTTCTTTTTAGCTTAAAGTCCTCTTCCCGGGTTTCTTTTTGGCTTGGGCCTTGATGATAAATCAAGATGGAGCTACTTTCAAATCCTGCTGTCCTATTGCTAATAATAACCAACGTCACCGTTCTCCGTAGCAGAACGCGATTGATGGCTCGGCAGACTTGTGAGAGGGCTAATCCGACGGTGGACCTCCTGACTCCAAACTGGTTTGCAACCGACCGGTAGCAGTCAGGAGTTGCCATCTTCCAGACAGCAATCGCAACACGCTTCTCCACGGTTAGGGCTGACCTCATGTTGGTGTCTTTACGTCGCAGGGCAGGGGCCAACTCTGAACACAGTTCCAGAAAGGTTGCTTTCCGCATTCGAAAGTTCTGTACCCACTGCTCGTCATCCCACAGCTGCATAACAATGCGATCCCACCACTCTGTGCTCGTCTCTCGTGACCAGAAATGGCGTTGCACCGTGTGCAGATGATCTGTGAAGGAGCTGAGCAACGCGGTACTGTTGCTCTGCATGGCATCGATCAGCCCCTGCTCCTCAGCGTCCTCATCTGACTTGGAGCTCATTGCGTACTGAGCAACCAGCCGAGATGTATTTAGAATGCTGAAGGTGACAGTGAAGATCAGAGCAGGATCCATGCTGTCGCTGATGTGATTGCTCGCAAGTAGTGCGTCACTGCACTGTTGAAAATAGGCGCAAGTTGCTATTGGCAACGAGGAAGACGCAAGGGGAACACAGTGCACCATGGGAAACTGAGAGTTTACCCATGGCGCTTTGCGTTCCTTTCCTTCATCCCATGATTCCAAGCGCAGATTGAGGGAAAATTGAACTGTGGGATAGGTGCCCATAATTCATTGCGCTACACCGCGATATTGCAAAGAATTCTGTTGCCTTACAAGGAGCGACGTGTGTACGCGCTATCCCGCAATAAAGGTCACGTGTTTTTTATAGCGCAATTGCCATGTTGTACTTTAATCTGATCGTGTGTACATAGCTGAAGTTTACTCTCCCTGATTAGGCCTGAGGGGATAGAGTGTCTGTGGGTGGAGGAAGGATTTTCCCTTTGATTGTTCCAAATTCTTCTTAAAAGGAACCCTTTTCAAATGACTCACGCGGCAATTACCTTCAAACACAGTGCCATGGAGCAGGCTCCTACCCCCGTGGGATTTTCCTATGTTTACCTAGTTAAGGAATGTGACGGTGGTAGAGAGAAGATGTGAGCCTTTGAATCATTTCAATAATCCCACTTTGGTGCTTCCTCTTCAGCCACAGACTTCAACTAATGAACGTTGAAGCCGCCCTCACATGACAGCAACAAAACAGGAAGAATCTGATGGAGTAATTACAGGCACGTGGCATAAGAAGTAAAACCAGATGCATTAGGCTTGGTCTTATATAACTACAAACTAGGTTTTTCTGACCTTTTGATTCTTAGCACGTTGTGTGCTTTTCATATGAAAGAGAATTCGCCTTCTGCTACAATCCTGGATTTCTAATCTTCATCTGTTACCCTGAGAAACCAATTTGTTAGTCTTTAAAACTGCCACAGGACTCCTTGTTTGTTTGCCTGAGAAACCAAGTAAACCGAGAAAGCCCAGCCCTAACCTGAATCATTCTTCAGTTCCCCAGTGCTTGTGAACATCTTGAAACACACTCAGCCATAGACATCAGCTCAGGAGTCCCTTCTGTCAGGGTAGCGCTCTCAGACACGACTTGCATCTGGAAATCTCAGCTCTCCCTTGTAGTGAGAGTGAGCAGGAAAGGGGTGCTTTTCCTCAGCACTCCTTTATAACAAAATGTATACTGTCCACCCTGATATGCTTTCAAAGACGCTGTGGAATCCAAAGAATTAAACCTTAGGACCTCCGAGATGTCATCTTTTTTATAGATGGGGAAACTGAGGCACAAGCAGTTGTGACTAGTCCTAGGTCACACAGGGAATCTGAGACAAAGCCAGATATAGACCCAGTTCAAGAAACTACTTAAGTATATACCTAATTTTAAGCCACTGAAATTGGAACTACTGAAAGTTATGCACATGCTTCAGTATTTTTCTGAATCAGGGCCATTGAGACCAAATCCCTGGATACCGAGTGTGTCACTGCGACCTCTAGATATTCTCTATTTCCCTATTTCTTTGCTGCCTTCTATACTGTTGGTTAAAATTTTGATTTCTCTTTGAAACTCAAGTTGAACTTGGCCAACACTTTGGGGGAGAGGGAAGCTTTCTGCCCTATGACTGTTAAGCATGTGAGGTAGGACACAGGTGAGTTTGCCTGAAGAAGTAGCATAAGAAATGGAGAGGAGACTTGCATTTTGAAGCCTGCTTTTATGCCCCCCTCACATGCCCCTCCATCCTGCCTGTTCCTCAGAACCGGAACGAGATGATTGCGTACCTCAAAGACCAGCTTCAAGAGATGAAGGCCAAGACAGACATGGAGAGCCGCTATGTGAAGAAAGACACGGAGCTCAAGGTCTACCAGACCCAGAAGAAATGCAGCAATGCAGAGAAAGACCTGTTCAATGAAATTGAGGTAAGCGCTGTCCTTAGGCGTGTTTGTAAAGCACCTCCAGTTCGCAGGGAGAGATCTAGTTGACCGCAGATTGCATTGCCACCAAACTCAGCCAACATGCAACTGGAGCTGCAGAGAGAGGTCGATGTTTTACATACAGGTGGCACATGCTCCTCCAACTGATCCACCACCATGAGTCCTACAATTAGCAGTAAGAGACAAGTGGGACTCAGGGGACAGTGCAGAATTGCCACGCCCAGGTCCACTCTCTAATGGCCCTGGCACTGCCATGGTTTTAGTATTTCATTGTTAGGTCACCTTTTCCTCTTATTTCTACACCCGTATGTTGCTGTTCCCTGTGACTACAGGACAGGGGCAACGCTGGTCAACTGCAGGGTTCCAGTCTGGGTGGCCACTTCCATTCAGCTATGTAAGAGGCTCGACTCAGTTCTGGCCTCCCAGTAGCAGTCCCGGATAGAGGATAGGAAGTGGAACATTCAGAGCTGGCCATCCTGCAACATCTGTCTTGTGACTCTGTTAATGGCACCTGCAGTGGTAGGCTCTTCCCATTCCACCTTCTGGAAAGACACAGACCACAGGACGAGGCTAGTGAACCAGGCACCAGAGCCTCTCCACAGCGGCAGTAGGTGCTGGAGAATGGGCAGCAGTATGGAAGTTGGAGGGTGAGGAGAGAGAAGTGATGGGATTTGCTGATTGGAGGTGCAGGAGGCTAGGAAATGTGTTTTGCCTGGGCACCAGTAGAAGGCCAGGGCTGGCTCTGGGGCAAGGGGCTGATCGTGACCTACTCAGAGTACAGGAGCCCCCCTCTGCCACAATGCTGGACATGCTTTGGTGCAGGTTTCTGTGCCCTTCTGTGTCAACATTCCCATCTCCACCACCTGGCACGTCCCTCACCATCCAACACTCTACCCCCAGCATCAAACTGCTAATGCTCCCCTACCCTTTCATTCCCCGAGTTCACTCTTACAGAGAACCAGCAGCTTCTATCTGATCCTGCAGCACAGCAGGCCCTGCCTCCCTCCAAGCAGTCGCTCACCAGCCCACCTCATAGCAATATGTGCACACGTGTGTGTCACAACAGCCTCTGACCTGCTCTGTCTTTATTGATCACAGAAGCTGAGGATCAAAACCGACGAGGAGGTTAGAGTCCACGTGGAGATTGAAAACTTCCTCAGGCAACAGCAGATGGTGGGTGACTCCTGTGTTTTCAATTAGCATCTAAGGCAGCTATAAAAATCACATCCGCTTATTCCGATGGTAGCAATTAGTGTCTCAGGAAAACCAGTTAATGTCCATTTAGCCTTTGACCAGCTTCCAGACTGTTGCTGGAATTACCATTTTGCACATAAAACAAAACACTGGTTGCCTGAATTTTGGATTATTTAAAAACCTGGATATGTTTCCCCCAAATCAAAATTCAGATAGGAGAGATTAGATCATTCAAACGTTTTGGATTCTTCCTCCCCACAAGATGTCAGATGATTGGGCTTTAAGTTAAAGTACTTTCACTGCAAATAGGTCAGACTTCCAGCAGCATCGTGAGCTGGCATTAATACATGCAATAAAACTACAACTTCCCAGGCCACGGTGCTGCCCACGTAAACTAGCACACTGTGGGCAAGGAGAGACGTTATAGAAATCATCAGTCTGATTTTGCATTATCCTAGCCTGCAAGGCAGGAAATCCAGCTGGTTAGAACAAATGTCAATTGACAACTCCTGACAGACTCAAGTTGGACACAATCCATGATGTCTGTGATATTAATTTAGATGGAAGAAAGAGTCAAAGGTGTTAACGCAACCCTGAAACGATTCAACATTGGGCGAGGTTTGGTAGACAGAGACCTCAGCCTGTTTCCTACCATGGCAAACACACTATTAAACATCCTCATGACATAGAAAGGAGGTTCAACAATTAGAGCATTTGGAATGTCAGGCATTAAGTAAGGTTTTAATTTTAACGTCCCTTGTTCCCTTTCCTGTTAGCCGTAGAAAAGGAAAAATACCTCCTTCTCTGTCAGTCCCATAGGCAGCAGTAAAGATGGTTGCAACTGTCCTTTCTGGGGAAGAGAGATGTCAGATGGGGTGGGTTGGAGCTCTCTTTGCTGTTGTTGAAGTTTGAGCTCATTTCCTGAAAGGCAAAACAAGACATACACATGCAAAAGGGAAAAGTGAAGGAACAGCAAAGAGAGAAAATGCAGCTTCTGTCTCTCGTGTGGACTTTCACTTGCAGTCTTACTGCTTGGAAAACACAGGCCCAGTACGTGGTCTGATCAGCCACTTGGAACTGGTACATTTGTACCAGCATCATGCTGTTGAGGGGATTGCTTTTATCTGCCTCTCTGGCTGCAGGCTTACAACAGTGTTGCAAAATACGCAGCCTTGGCCAACTAAGTCAGACCCTTATTAGGCAAAAGGTGAGGGATAGGAAAGAAATAAGGAAGAAAAAAGAGTCAGGGCGTGTGTGTGCATACAAGAGAGAGAGATGGAGTGCCACATCCCTGGTGGTGCTCCGGGATTTAGCCAGAGACAGTGAACATGATTTGGTCATCTGGATCCTCTTCCCTGGTCTGGTCAGCATAGCTCGGAATTTTGACCGATGTTCAGGGGTTGAAGCTCCCTCCTTCCCCCTCTTGTCATTTGTTCAGCCAGTGTTCACTTTTCTCAGCCTCTTCTCTGACAGGGTTAGTGACCTTGGGGAAGGGGGGAGCAGTAGATGTGATCCACCTGATTGTATTAAGGCTATTACTGCCACATCCCAGGCGACATTCTCATAAGCAAAGTAGAGAAACGTGTTCTGGATGAAATTACTGTAAGGTGGGTGCGCAGTACGTTGAAAGGCCACACCCAAAGACTAATTGTCAAATCAAGAGGGGCCAGCAAGGGTCAGTCCTGCTCTGCTACTAGTCAGTAGTTTCATTAATGACTTGGACAATGGAGCAGAGAATATGCTTATGAAATCTGCAGGTGACACCCTTCTGGAGGGGGTTGCCAGCACTTTGGAGGACAGGTGTAAAAATCAAAACAGCCTTGAAAAATTAGAGGATTGGTCTGAATTCAACAAGATGGAATTCAGAAAAAACAAGTGCAAAATATTTCACTCATCAAATGCACAGCTACAAAATGGGGAACAACTGTCTAGGTGGTAATAGTAATGAAAAGGATCTGGGGATGATAGTGTACCACAAGCGGAATGAGTCATCAGTGTGATGCAGCTGCAAAAAAGGCTGGTATGAGTCTGGGGTTTATGAACAAGAGTGTTGTTGGTAAGACACAGGAAATAACTGTCCGACTGTAATCGGCAGTAGTGAGGCCCAGGTGGAGCCTGGATCCATCCAATTCTGGGCACCACACTTTAGGAAAGATGTGACAAATTGTAAAGTGCGGAAGAGAACAACAAAAATAATAAAGATTACAAAACCTGACCTATGAGGAAAGGTTAAAAAAAAATGGGGCCTGTTTAGTTTTGAGGAAAGAAGACAACAGCCGTCCAGGTAAGGGCTGTTATACAGAGGACGGTGATCAATTGTTCTCCGTGTCCACTGAAAATAAGACAAGAAGTAATGGGCTTAATCTGCAGCAAGGGAGGCTGAGGTAGGTATTAGGAAAAGCTTTCTAACTTTAAGGATATTAAGCTGTTCGACACCGGCTTCCAAGGGCAAGTGAGTCCCCTTGTTGAAAGCTTTTAAAAACAAGTTGGACAAACCTGCGTCAGGACTTCTCTAGATTTACTTGGCCCTGCCTCAGCACAGGGCAGGACTTGCTGACCTCTGGAGCCCTTCCAGCCCTACATTTCTATATTCCCCTCCTTTCAGTCAGCCAGCATTGCGATGGCTGGCTTTTGCCCCAGTGTTTCTTTTTGAGGATCCCAAAAGGGAATGCTGGATGGTACAGCCCATCCCCACATCATTTTGTTAATCAGCTAGGCCTAATTTCTGACACCAGTTTTGGTCCACTGATCTCCAGTCACACATTTCTCTTGTTTATCAGGCGAGGTTTTAAAGTCCTTGAATTATATCAGGGGGCCTTTTTGTCTGAACTAATTCAGCCTGTCTCACTTTTGCACCTTTTCCATCAGCATTTCTTCTTGGAGCATTGTGACACTTCATTACCTTTTGGCCATTTCCCCACAGTGAGGGTCCCAGTTAGGGTCTGTTTGTAGGCCCAATTATCATAGCACAGCCTTGCGTCACCTCTGATGCAACTGTCCAAACACAGCGGTCCCAGCACAGAACGGTGGCCTTTCAGACAGATGACTTTCCTTATGGTAAGTACATATTCCTTGCCTTTTAAACCTATTCATATTGTTTAGCTTCTAATCCGAAAAGGGTAAAACCCATGTATTAACACAGGACACCTCACTCTCTTCTAGGGGGAAAGAGGGAACATGTGTCCCGCATTAAGTAAACAAGGGGAACCTAAACAAACAAGGAATCTGGTGGCACTTTTAAAGACGAACACATTTATTTATCACATGAGCTCTCATGGGAGAAAAATCTCACTTCGTCAGCCGCTTGAAGGGGAACCTAAGTATATCACCCTCCTTTGTATCCAGATTGTGGGACTAAGTTTAGTTCACTTCCCCGAATGGCAACATTTTAAGAGTTACGTCCCATAGAGAATGTTACGGGAACCATAACTGCTGATTGGCAGCCCAATACATCCGATTCAGGCTTTGTCTGACCCCACCTGTAACATATTGTACTATGGGAGCTCTACCGTGTCTCGTACAGACAATGGTCATCTTCATCTGCAGTGGACGAGAGGTGCCAAGTGGGTCAGTGGTTAGAAGAAGCATCTTTGGGATGACTTTGAAGTAGTTTTGCCCAAACTCCCATATACAATGGACACCCCTCCCCCCAATGCTATGGAGTGAGGGGGCATTTCCTAGTAAACATATTTGGCCTCCAACAACAGGCAGAAACTTGAGTCCCCATCAGTCAAGGGTCTCCCACTGCAGTCTGGGGTCCCTGGGAACTGGCTGGCCACATGGTGCTGAATCCCCATTCCCAGGCTGCCAGTAAGAGTTTAAACGTCTTTCAGTACTTTCCTCGGGTTCCTTTTCCGGGTGTGTGATTGCTGTTGTTTCCACGGGGACGATGTGCAAGTCTAAATGGGAGGAGGCAGTCTGTGCAATTGTGAGTGAGAGGCCAGGTGGCAATCTATGCGCTCAGATGTTGTCCACATCCTGAAAAGGCGAGGACACCTACCCTAAGGGATCCCATTCCTGCTGTGTTTGAGGATAAAGTCCAGCAAGTGGCTTGCAGGCCCAGGTGGAGGTTTACTGTTGTAATTTAAGAATCTCTTTCTTACATCTGGACTGCTGTAGGGCATAATCAGCAGTGATGAAGATGTGAGCCATATGTGTTTCTTCTGGCCAGTACTTGTGGAGTAATATCTGTCTATTGCACTGGGGTTTACCTGTATTAAGCCAATATCTAGTGGTTTTCCAACTTTTCCATTCATCAGGCCACTCAGAGATATGGCCCCACATCCCCTTAATCCTCCATGGATTGGCTTGCCAAAGATTTCATCCTCTTGAGCATCTGGAAGGACTCACCAGACCACTGGTGGTTTTGCATTAGCTCCAGGATTTTGGCTCTTTGACAGGTTAGGGTGTACTGAGTAACTGCTGTGCTGTATAACATCACTGTTACTCTTACAGGAAGACGGAAGACCGAGCAGCCGATAGAAAGTTTTCAGTAACATTACTAAGCCTTCCCAATGCATTTGTCTGCTGTGCTAAGTGTCCCAGTCTGTCTCCCAAACAGAAGTTGGAAGAAAAGCTGGAATACTGGATGGAGAAGTATGAGAAAGACACTGAGTCTAAACAGCAAGAACTGAACACTCTAAAAGCGTCAAAGGCCAATGATTTAGCTGCACTGCAGGAACTTGCTAAGCAGGTAAGGGATCAGCAGCGGACGAAAGGATTCAGTGACCCAGGATACCACTGGCCAGGGCAACATTTAAAAAGCTGGAGCCTGGGCCCTTCTCCACCCTCACTCTTTTCATTCACTCACAACAAGGGAAAAGGGCGAGAGGGGGAAGCGTTGAAGAGACTAGGCAGGTGCAATATGGGGAGGAATGGTGTCAGGGACAGAGCCACAGTGTTCTCTGCACGTGGCACTGGTCAAGAAATCGCACCGTTTGCGATTTTCCCTAGGTTTGTTTCGGGTGTAAGACAGCGGCATGTAACTGAAGGGCATTTAACAGCCTGTGCGAGGACGTAGCCCTTCACAACAGGTGCCTCACCGAGGGTGACATGAAGTATCGCTTGTCCAGGGGAGCGGGGCCAGGTGGAATTGTAATACGCTTCTTTTCATCGCCAGTGGCAGCTGGATGCTGCAGACTAAGTGGGCTGTCACGGTCGACTCTACGGGCTTGTCCACTGCCCCGCTGTTTGGACTCCAGGGGCACGAATAGCAGTGTGCACCGAAGTGCTGTGTGTAACTCCCCCGTGCAGCACTGCGGGTGTGAATTAAAAGGCTCCTAGTTCTAATAGAATCATTAGAAACAACACGTTCTAGGTGAACACCGTGCTAGACAGACAGATCTGGGGACGGCATTCCTGTATAACGTCTCTTTAAGGTAACGAAAGCTCCCTGTGATTGTTTTGTTTCTGACATTTACACAGTGAGGATTTTTCAACGTCAGAACTTGCTAAATAAAAGGTCTCTAGTTCACATTAACGGCGTCCTGTTGAAGAGGGTTACACGGGTGCGCACTGCTATTTCCCCCTCCTACCCTTGATAATCAGGACTGTGGGGCAATGTAGACACAGCTTACATTTCAGAGCAGTAAGGGCCTACTTGTAGAGTTCGAAACTCAGCTCCTTGCCCTGCCGAGGGCTCATCTTCCTTTCTGCACGTGAAACTTCAAACATCGGTTATCCCTGGGTCCCAATCATTCCACCACTTCCTCTACCAGGGGCTCTGCTTGGCTTCCTACCAACATCTGTTCCACTGGAAGCCACACAAGACACCCTTTCTGCCTCACACCATCAAAGGGTTCAACATGTTCAGGCAATGGAATTTCAGTTAATCAAGCAGCTTGCTGCTTTATGAGGGTGAACACTTACGAGCAACATCTGTAGTGCAGAGCTGGGACAGATCACATGGAAAGGAACTGGCTCCTGTGTCAGCCCCACGGACAGGCCTCGTGCAGGGAGCTCCACAATTCAAAGACATCATGACGCCCTCAGGCCGTTTCTAAGCTGGTGCATGTCTCTGTGCTTTTCTGCAGTGCCGGTTATTTGAACAAGTCATCATTGAGGATCGGGTGGAAAAGGAGGCAGCAAGAAGAAAGGTGGAGCAGGACGCACTGGAGCTGAAGAGTGTCCAGAAGGTAAAAGGGAAAGTGTTACCAGTGCTGGGGCTTATTAATTAGCTGTATGGGAGGAGGCTCTGTTCAGTCAGCAACATGTAGAGAAAGTTTTGACCAGCATGCACTGGGATTAGCCAGGGCTTGTGTTCAGGGACTGGGGATGAGGTGTCTGCTGCGTGTCCGAGCTGCCGTTTGTTCTCCCCACTCCTCCAGGCAGAACAGCCACCTGCCAAACCAGGAAAGAAATAAAAGGGCAAAATCAAGCCTCCCACAGTGGAGATTTGGGGCCCTTTTGTCCCTCACTATCTACGTAGCAGGGACGACACCACAGAGGGAGGGTTGCACTTGTCTGGAGTTTTTCCCAGGCAGAGGCTTGTGCATATGGAGCCGGCTGAATATCGCACTGGCAGCCGACACCCTGCTGCTGGCTTGGGGGAAGCTGGCGGACAGCAGACTTCAGACAGGATGTGGGCTCAGGGAGCACGGCTGGAGATCAGAAATCGTCACAGAGCAGTATTCCCTGGCACACTCAAGTGCACAGTTTGGTTTTTCTGTAAATGTCAGTTTGGGCACTGAGAAAGCCCACCCGTTTTCCTACAGCACTAAGCTGAGGGGTGTACTTGCCACCCCCTTGGAGGGGGGCTGTGAGTGTGATGACCAGCTGCTTTGGAAAACTAACTCTCCCTCCTTTCTGCTTCCAGCTACAGGCCTGGTGGAGAGGCACCATGGTTCGCCGGAACATTGGCCCCTATAAGATCATCAAGAAGCCTAAAGAGGATGAGCCAAAGGGCAAAGAGAAAGGGAAAAAGGAAAAAGCTGGAGCAAAGAAAAAGAAGTGATGGCCATAGAAGCCTGCTCTGGTTAGACCTCCAGGCCCTGCAGGCTTTGGGCTCTTATGGGAGATTGGGGCACAGAGCAAGAAATAAAAGCCTCAGCAGACTCCAGGGCCATGGCTTTGGGCCAGGCTGGAGTTTGTTTTCTTAACAGGAAGGCGTTTAAGATGAAGTTTCCTGCACAGGTAACGGCAGCGCTTAGCAATCAGCTACTGCCATTTGTAACCTGCCCCTGGGCTGTACGGACACATTCCTCCCGGGGGCGCTGGCAGCTGGGTAGGTATGTGGCCCCTCAAGAGTTTTCTGCAGCTGGACACTCATTAGTCCTCTGAGTATAATGCACAGCCCGTTCCGAGGCTTGAAAACGCAGCTGTCTCAACGACTCTCAGCACTGAGAGCGGTCACCGCGCTGGTGCCAATGGGAGCGCTAGGGTCGGCTGGGCGCTCAGCCCTCACGATTGCTTCGGCTACTGCTGCGCAGAGCTTCGGGGCCGACCCCACCTGCGGTCTCGAGTAGCACACCCATCGTTGATGCCAGCACTAGATGAATGGGAGAACGGCTCAGGAGCGTCAGCGTGATGCAGTCCTGGGCATGGGGCTTCCTGCCAGAAGTCACTCCTGCCCTGCAGGAGATGAAGAGGGGGTAGCCAGGGGGAGGTAACCGAATGCCCTGGGTACAGAGCAAGACGTGTCCTTTGCAGCCGGTGCCCAGAAGAGCTGCTCTCTCCAACAGTTCCCTCCACGTTGCCCATCCCCAGAGAGCGGGAAGGTACACCAGCCTGCGAATGGGGGTGAGGAGAGAGTTCTGCTCTGTGAGCCCCACTCTGGGCTGAGTCCTTTTCAATGATTGTGCTTTAGTCAACGTATACGGGGAAAGGCCACTAGCGCCATCTACTCAGTGCCAAACCGTCCAGGGGATGAGGGGCTTGGGGTTTTTAACACGTCGACACAGATCAGAGCTGACAGAAGCTGAATGAGGCTGTTTTCGCTCTCTGGCCCATTTAAGGGCTGTAGCAGGAGCGTTTAGCTCTCCAAATTCATATCTACGAGTCCAGCTGTGCCAAACATTCTCTTAAGATCAAGCAAAATTACTTCACCTGCAAAGGGCAAAGCTGCTTGGGTCTGACTTCCGAGAGTGACTGTGCCCGGTACTTGACGCTGCCGTAATCCATCGTGGAAATGCTGGGCAGTGGCGTGCTGAAAATTCACACACTTCAGGCACGCTGGCGTTACATCGTTACTGTAACTTAGGAAGCACTGAGCCAGAGAAGAGCACATTTTAATGCGTCTTCCTGTGGTAAGAATGGGCACGACTCTCGTGCGAGCTCACCTCACACGTCCGCAGCAGCGCTCCTCACAGCAATCACCACAGTTAAGTCTAATTTTAATTCCCTCTTGAATGCAGTCAGTACTTCGAGAATCATTTCATCGTGAGGGTAAAAAGTTCCAGGCTTAGTCTGTGCTTGCAGGTGATTTCTTCTTTTGAGCAAAATTCCTTCAGACATTTGTGTATGGAAAAGTAGGGAAAATGTACGTGTAAAAAAACTCTCACCAGACACAGCTTCCGCAGAAACAGCCGAGTTCGAGAGACAAGCACAGGCGGTGTTCTGTAGGGGTCAGCAGCTTTGCTAACTGTGGGGCAGAGAGCACATGAAAGTGAAGCTGAGTGAAAAACCACGTCTCATTTTAAGGACATTGTCTGTCACTGGTGCGTCCAGTTCCTTAGCTTTTTCTGCCCTGGCGTCACAAATGTTTGACCCTTGAGGATTACTACTGGGGGTACGCTGCAAGCTGGGTGCAACGTGTAAATTGCATGCACAGCCTGTTTGTGTGACCCACCTGCAGTGTGTTATGATGCACACCGGAAACGTGGAAGTAATAATAGTTTGATATTATTCAGTAATCGCCAGTTTCAATTAAATGGTTCTGACTGTGTGGGGAAAGGGAAAAGAGACAGAAATACCACAGTCCATCCAAATGACGATGTTTGTTTAGGAGGAAATTTTAAACGTCAGTGAAAGGAACAGTAACATTGCGTTTGTGTTTGTTTATGGAGGGGAAAAGGGGTCTGAGTGGTTTTCACTCTCTCGCCCCACTTTGCTAGTTCTTTTAAAACATACCTACCTCTCAGTGTGGGAGCCTGAATGGTGACAGGAAACTGAAAGCAATCAAAGAAACTAAAAGCTGAACATGTGAGGGGGAAAGGTCGGCAGTCAGATTGTTCAGAACTGGCTGTTTTACCTTTGTTAGCAGCTCTAATCAAATGCTGAACGAACACCTGATTTTGTGAGCTCCACATTCCTGCCTCTCAGCTGCGTGTGAGAACTCACAGTACACGGGGGTCACACGTGGACCCCAAAAGCAGAGGAGATCAGATTTTACATGCTGGTTTGTCTGATGTTTCTACTGCAGAAAAAGCAGAAATAGTCCCTCTTTTAAGAAAGTCATATGTTAAAGGCCATAAATCTGAAGGAACCCTGCGGCACTAACCCATTTATTTAACACGACTCCCCCTTTGAAATCTGATGAAGCATGTCTTGCCAGATGCTTAAGTGCCTCCCCAGGGCGGCTGCCTACCTGTCTCCACCATTGGGAAGGTAGAACGGGAATGGCCATGGCAGAGGGGGCTGAAGCACAGAGCTGTAGGGAGACGTCAGGTCTAAGAGGAGGAATAAAGCTCAGCATCCTACAGGGCCTCCTACAAATTCCTCAGAGGAGCTGACTTCCCCTGTCAGAGACAATCACCTGCTGGGCAGCACTTCCGAGCCCCAAAGAAAGCCCTGCTTCAAGAGCCTGGGTGGCACCTTCCCTCCGTCCCGCACGCAGGCGCTTTCTTCTGCTCATTCCTCACTGCTTGCTGTTCTGAGACATGAACATCATCTTCTCCTTGCCTCCCACTCACACTGTCTCAAATGCACTCAACTGCCCCCTTGTTTGGGACTCAGAGGAAAAGGTCGCATGGGCAGGTGGACAATGTGGGGAATTTATAGTTTATAATATCTGAGCAGCAGAAGGAAAAGGAGGAAAGAATCAGGCCCACCCAGGAGCAGGAAGGGTAAATGGTGCCTTTAATGACAATGCTTGTTCCCCTTGTACAGTCATCTTCAGCCTTTTTTTGGATCAGCGCCCAGTTTTTGAGTATTTTCACAATTGCAGTAAATTTACCGCCCACCTACATAAATGGTTACTTTTTATAAATTGCCACTGTCGTTAATTGTTACATTGTCGTACTGTTATTCGTTAATTATAATTTTCAATTTATTTAAATTTTAAACTCAGATATTTTAAATAGGATATCAAATAAATTTAATTGAAACAAAATTTATTCATTATTCATACAAACTTTTTATAAATTACAGCTGGATGAACATGGCCATTATCTCCTTCCTTCATTTTTGTAGCGCCCACCAAAAATTGCAAAACGCCCACTAGTGGGCGGTGTCGCCCAGGTTGAAGACCACTGCCCTTGATACATCGAACCTTGCGGGAAGTAGCCACAGGACACACCTCTCTGGACACCAGTACAAGTAAGCCCAGAATACAGACTTCACAAGACATACATACTTTCTAACATGCTAAATACAACAGGTTACACCATGCCTAAATCCCCACATGGTTTCACTACATGTAATATAGTCAGCCCGCCTCTGCTGGTGTTTACAGCTTATTTGGGTTCTGACCAATGAAATAATGGTTCTGACCAATGAAACGCTCCAAACTCTCTTGCCCTCTCTGGTACCTTTCTTATGTCACCTGTTTATCAGAGTGGAGATCATGGCTTTCTAGTGGGGCCATCACAGTAGATGGTCACCACTTCACCATGAATGGTCTCCATTCTGCTTCCCTTTGAGCTGTATATTGGTGCTTTCCAGCCAAAGCTGTTTACAGTCTCACAGCTTCAATAACAGGTTTGACCTCTTGACTCCTTGATTCCTAAATCCAGGTGGCCAGCTGCTCAGATATTACAAAATAGAAATTCCCTACAGACGAGTTGCCCAGGAAAGTAACCAGTTTGGTGGGGTTTGGCATCAGAATCTGGACATGTGAACACCTTGGCAAAGTACGATAGCCCCAGAAGGTCCTGATCAGGGCCGTCATGTGCCACTGATATAGAAGATGTTTTGATGGCTGCACACCTGCATTACAGAGCCCCGGACTTAGATACATGCCTGTAATTTGGAGGGGAGGAAGTTCTGGGTCTGAGCGTTCTGATCAGTGACGCAGATTTGTGGAATGATTCTGTACTAAGTTCCACATTTTGAAGATTTGCCTCCAGGTCGATTTGCAGGGACTTACCAGCCTCAGTTCCCTGATGACGATGATCTCAGATGTGTCACAGGGAATCTCCTTAGGGGAAGCCAAGGATTCCCCCATGTGTCAAAGCCCAATGTGGCTCAGTTACAACTCCAGCAAAGAAGGTTCGAAACCCAAACGACCTCTCCAGGTCCTGTGTCAGGAAATTCAGACCCCATAATTTTAACCTGAGCAGTGAGAGGGATGTCACTTTTGGGATCCGAAGACCAGTGTGCCCCAGTACGACCCAACACGTACAAATGGAGCAGCGTGGCTCTGAGCTGGTGGTGAGTAAATACGGCATCAGGGCGGACAGGATGTGTGGACTCAGCTAAAAAACTGGTCAGCGTGTGAGCTTTATTAAATACTGGAGTCAGGAGAGTTTGGAAGGTTCCACAAGCTCAAGGTTGGGTCCAGCCGTCCACTGTAAAGAAATCCCTGAACTTCGCAGCCACCGTGTACCGCGGGGGGTCACGAAACAGCTGCAGAACCAAGCTGATCCAAGTACACACGGTAGATATTTCATCACTGGTGGCTTCGGCACTCTCTGCTGTGCCCATGATGGGCTCTTCCCTGGTGGCTGTCTTCGGCTGACAAACACCTAATTCCCACACAACCAGTGCGTCAGTTTAAGGCCGCAGGCACAGAGCAGGGATCTGAGCACACATTTCTGAGATGAAGCCAAGAAGCTCTTGGTGCACAGCGGGGAAAAGGTTGTCACCGTTTTCCCTGCAACAAGCTCAAACTCGTGGATCTGAGTCTTGAATTTATAGCCAGCTCTGCCTGTGAATGCCACAGCAGCCTTTCCCCCTTTTCTTGCCTACATCCCATCAGCAAGCTGGACACTTGATGGAGAGAGGACAAGGCACTTGCCTTGAAAGTCTTTCAATCACACAACAAAAGCAGAGTCCCACAAAGACCTGCACGAGTGAAAGGTGGAGTCCAGCAAGGTTCTCAGTTCAGACACCATTTGTGTCTGGATTTTGCAGGGGAAGATCAGGCATCCAAACCTAAGCCTTCTCCATGCAGGTGACTAGGCTAACAGACCCTCTGGGGGAGGCATGCAGAGGACCGAGGGAGGGCCAGTAGAGAGGCCTGGTATTGAAGACAGGCAACATGGAGAATGGACCGTGGTACAGGAGATCAAACTGGGTCATCTGGTGGTTGATCCCTTCTAGCTTTCAGTTCTATGACTGGCTGAGAGAAGGTCACACAAAGGGTGATAAATTCATGATGCTTGGGCGCAGCAGAGGGAGGTTGGACCTACGTTGTGCAGGGTCATGAAGGTGAAAATAAGGAGTCTCAAAATGGATGCAAACACTCACCAAGGAAGAGTCCGTAAAGGGGGCTGAAGAGTGGACACAGTGGGAGACATGGCTGGTGAGGTGGGACTGGACCAACCAGGGATGGGGGAAGGGCACAGTGTGTGACCCAAGGTAATTGTGTGGCTGCTGGCGAGCGTTAGGCCTCTGACTCGTTTGCTGTAAAGTCTAATTACGTGGGAGAGAGGAAAGGAACAAACATTTTGGACCCTCAGAAAAACCTTTCCGATTATTGTTGGGACGGATGAATTCTGGCGCACACGCCACCAATGTAAAACCAGACCAGACAAACAGCCCGAGAACACAATGCAGACAGTAACTGTGCACTGGCTGTGGTTAGTGGCCCATGTGACCTAAAATATTTTCACCACAAGCTTCTAAGAATGGACAGCGGGCTGATTCTGAGAACGCTGCAGTTACTCTTCTGGGGAGGAGCTAGAAAGGCTGCAGAGAAACAGGTTCTGATTACGTCTCCTGAAAGCGAAACATACCTGCGAAGTCTCCCATTCTGGCCCTTGAATTGTTGTGCTTAAAACACCTTTTTTGGCATCTCAAGCTCCGAAGATGACCAGGAAAAATACCCGTTCTCTTAATAAATGTGACCACAGACACAAACACAGACTTGATACAAAGGACGTGACAATCACCTATGAAAATATAAAAATACGAGGAAGAAACTTTTCAGCTCATGTAGGTTTAAAACTTTATTTCAAATTCCCCAGGTATTTGTTTTATATTATTGGTGTGCTAGAAGTTCACGCTCCTCGCTGCACAGAGGCAATTTAAAATAAAGTCCACAATATTCTGACAGTTACACTTAACCGTCTTAGAAACTCTGGAATGTATTTACAGACATACAAGTACAGGAGGAAGCTTTAAAAATCCTTTACTAATTACACGTTTACAAAATTTTCAGGAACAAAATCAGACTGTTCTGTGAAACGCCACATCTCTCCAAAACCTTTTTAAATGTTCAAAGCTATCTTCAAATTCCTGCTTCTAAAACAAAAATGTCGAAGAACCATTTAGTCACAAAAAGAGAGAAAACATCATCAGTTATCGCATTACAGCTAACAGCAACAGACGTGTTCTCAGTGCTAGAAAAGATTGTCTAGAATTTAATAAAGCAGGGATGAAAGGGCTTTTCTAACAAGCTTCCTCCAGCACTAGCTCCCAAAGGGGAGAAATCAAAATCCCCATTTCCTGATCAGATCTTTTCAACATCATGAAGGACCATTCAGTGCCAGAGACACTTGATTTTCTATTTTGTGACATTTTTGATCCTCAGTATTCTTCAGTGCTTGTGTTAACGATCAAAACAAAGTGGAGTTAATATAGACGTATGAGCAAACACTAAACTCTGAAATGGATTTGTGATCCCCCAAAACAAATGCCCCAAAAGGAAAAGACAATTCATTCTTGCTTTAGCACACAAAATGAAATCCGATGTTTTCTTTAAAATATTTTTTACTGGATATAACAAACATTGCACATAAAGATACCAAAAAATCCCAACCTTTGTAATTACAACAGAAAACAAGTGTAATATGCTAAAAATAAACACTCGAACTTTCAGACTTCTTGATTTTCATCCTCAATGTCTGGCCAAGGATTAGGGTTTGCCAGCACGAGAGACACAAGATTGGAGTCAAACTGACATGATCACACAGATGTGAAATTGCTAGACTAAGGTCTTTAGAAGTGCAAAGGAAATAGGACATATGCCTGACCAGGCAGTCTGATGTCAAATGACCAGCTGCTGCTGTCAAATTTGGCTACACATGGTGTGAAGCGGCCATTTATTGAAGGTCAGACCCAACCCCCAAATTGTTAATTTCTAAAGAACTAACATTTATGAAATGTCCGACTTCTACCAACCTGAAAGCCGTTACGGTCACTTTCACAGGTCCGGGAAGTCGTGCTGGAGCAAACGAGACTTTCGTAATTCCACACTGATAACCGATTTCTTACATGGGTAAATCTAACAGATCTAAAGGAGGCTGCAGTATTTAAGCAAAACCTGATTCCCAGGTACCGAGAATACGAAATATCTAGTACTGAGAATCGTCACTCTTCTTCAACCGGGATTTGTAGACAGCCCATAAGGAAGTGTTCATGGTCTAAGCCGGAATGGTCTATATTAGCATTTCCCAAATGGGGGTGTGTGTGTGCAAGATCTTGGGCCATCAGGGAGGAAGGGTAAAGAGCATGAGGAAGGAGGCAGGGGCCCTGGAGAGGATACGCCTGGCACCCAATCCTGCTCTGCCTGCTGGGCCCTCCAGCCGGAACCCATGGCAGCTCCGCTTGGGGCTGCCAGAAGCCTTGAGCCGGCCGGGAGGGGGCTGCTGGTACCTGCTGGGTGCGCGGACGTGGCTGTGGAGAGGCTAATCTCTGCCGCTGGCAGCGGTGCTGAAATTAGCCACCCAGCTTGGCAGGGAGCTGCAGCCCTGGGCAGGGATGGGGAGCCTGTGCTGCCTCCGCCAATGGGACAGGGTCCCCAATCTGTGCTCTTGCCTGCTCTAGGCAGCAACGGCAACTCAATCCCCAGTACTGTGGGGGAGGGAGGCGGAGGGGGAGCAGGTTGGCTGTGGGATGGGGGGCACAGGGTTGAAAAAATCTGCCCTCCTCCCAAGAAATATCTGAACTGGCCTCACGGGCCTCAGGAGGGACTGTCACCATGACAAGATTTGGGCGCCTCTGGTCAGTATTGTCAGCAGCGAGATGGCAGAAATCCACACCCTCCATTCACGGAGAGGCTACAATTAAACATTTCTTCTTCCACGTCCACAAAACCCTTCAAGGTCCAGCTCCGTCCTTTGCAAGCCTTCACCCGGAACAAGGTGCTGTGAGATATGGTCTCCCCCGCTTGCTGGGGACAAGGGGTGCACCTGGAGTGCCCACTTCCCTTTTCTGGGGCACGTTACAGACATGCACAGCTCTCCCAGAAACCAAGGCAGCCACTTACACATAATGGAAATACTCTCTCACCAACTGTGCGACTCGTTTTTAAATATCCTTCATGTAGACTTACGGTGTGATCAATGGCATCAACTCCAATATGAAGCAAAATACGTCGCCGCCACCAATTCAGGGTGAGAATGGAACAACAAATCTAAAGGGAAAAACGTCAGCTACGCCCAGACTTCTGTGCTCAGAGAGAGGTTTAATACAGCAAGGAAAACCTTTAACTACCTTTCCCCCCCCCGTTTTTCCTGCCCCATCATCCCTTTTGAAAACATCTCGCTGTTCCTGGTTCATTAACCATGGTCCAGAATGGAGCACCACAAAATTCATTCACATCATGTCCAATCCCAGAGGTGCCTTTTGCGACACCCATGAAGGGTTTCACCGGGGGAGAAAAGAATTTTTAAAATGTTGGTATATATTTAAAAAGTTATTGGCGAGCTGGTGTGACCAGCTGCGTCCGCCAGGCCCACACAGCACAGTCTGGACTTTGCCAGTCACCTTTCAATAAAATGCATCTTATTTTCAGTCTGTCCTGAACATACTTTGAATATCCAATTGGGGGGGAAAGATGGTGGGTGGAGAGGAAAAGCAGCTTTACCATTGCATAAAGCACAAGAAAACAGGCTTTATAAAGTGATCTGTCCCCCCCACCCTCCGCAGTTCCCTTTCGGAAAAGACTGGCACTTGGAAAGCTGCGTGTTGCGGCAACACACGGAACTGATCTGGGAACTCGATCCTCTCATTCTTTCCTACGATAATTTGTTCCTACATAACTGGGGTCCCCGTTGGTATTCAGGGGTGGTTGTGTCTTGTTTTCAGTTGAAAACAGAACTGGGTAATGATCTCTAACGGATGGTTTGACAGCTTCTGAGTATTTGCGCTGGCATGAAAATAGGTCTGTGATTCGCCAGAGGAAAATCTTCAGTCATTCTCTGCAGCAGATACAAGCCATAGACCAATTTAACATTACCATTTAGTAACTGAGCCCCCACCCGCACGATGGAGAGGCGTGGGAATGAAAGGTGGCAGGAGCTTTCCCACTGATGTGAGCAGATTCTCATACAAAGACAATTTTAGAACTAACAGAAGCTTAAAGCCAGCAAGTATTTTGATTTGTTTAATAAAAACATTTGAACAGTTATGGTTTAATATCTTCACTGAAACTTGTGTTCCTTATGGAGGTAACAAGCAGAACTTTTCCCTGGAAAAAACCAAGAGAATTATTTTTTATTTTAATACTGAGGCCATGACAACGCAGATTAGCACATCAGTTTTCAGTCTTGCCTTGAAAGCCACAGTCTTATCCCGTGATCTTTATGTGTAATGGAAAGAGCAGATGTTTTTAGAAGCAGGGAAAACTTTTTCTCTGGGTCTCATGGGGAGGACAAGATGTCTCCATCACTGTGTTGCAATGGAAATAACATCCCTTTTGTAAATAAAGCCTAATAGGAATCTTACAGTTTTCAAACTGTGCGTGTATAAATCCACTGAAGCTACACAGTCAGTTTTAACAAATGCTTCCAAACAACCAGAAAAAGGGTTTTTTCCCCCAAGGAAAAACCTCACTTTATAAAGGCGAAAAAATATTGATAAAAAATTAAATGGAAATGGTGTGATCTCCAAAAAAAGTGGAGAAATGAAGCAAAACATTCCTGTCAGGAATCAGAGAAGCTAAGGTTCTTCTAAAGCAGAGCTCTGTGTTTGCATTCACTGCCTCAGCAGTGAAGTCTTCACGTTCTTCTGCTTAGCCAAGGTAAACTCAAAGGTCCCGGAGATCTTTACACAGCAGACAAGGCATGATGCTTTGGGGGTGCACGCTCCAGAAGCGCACGCACAGTCTCTGCTACCTGCGTCAAACCCTTCTCTTCTAAAATATGCAGAGGCAAACATAATCGCTCCTGAATGGGAAACGACAAAAAGACAAAGCCAAAGAAAAGGGATGAAAAATGCTCAACTGAAAAGAAAAATGCAAATTAAACAAACAGATGGAAACTGAAATATGGAATGTAATGGGCACCTATGGAAGTGAATCTTTACTTACGGATAGCCGGATGGCCACTGTAACGTGACCCCAAGGAAAAAAACCAGCAAACTCCAGGGCACCATTCTGTTCGTTTATTCATCAGCACTCAGGAAAAAATACATACAGCTCAGGAGAATTTGAGGGGAGCAGGTGAGAAGAGGAAAGAGAGACATTCCCGCCCCTCCCCCCCAAGCTTAAATGACATCACTTGGGAAATCGGAATTGGATTGAATGTGGGGAGGTGTCTTTATGTCAATCTGGTAAGCATGCTCAGAGATCAAGGGGACACGGGGCTTCCTGTTCCATAACACAGCCAGGATGCAGGGAAGCCCTCACAATGCCCTCGTTCAGCTACCAGATGTGAACATGCAAACACACTTTTTAAAGCTTTTAACAGATATTGAAATACTCCCATGTGCTTTGGAAATATTGTGCAATAAATCAGAGACGTATCTGTAGGCTTAACAGCAATTCTTGTCAACAGCAAGAGATATATTACCCGCAGGGAAACCCTCAAACAATAAACCACAAATTTGGTCTGATCTTCCCTACTACAGATACAGCAGAAAGCCCCATGAAAGAAGAAAACAGCGGAGTGTACGAGTTGTTTTATGGCAAAAATAGGGACTTATTATATGATTGACTGGCCTTCGAAAAGGAGAAATAGAAGAAGTGCTGTATTCTGTTTAACAGTAAGAACAAGGAGGAGTTACCAGAATATTTAAAGACAAATCCCCACTATATGAATAAAAAAGGATCATTCCTGAGTTATCAGTGACTCATCTTTCCCAGGAGCACTTTTTTCATATAAATCACCTCCGAAATGCACCTCTTACGTAGTGCTGTTTAAAAAGATCAAGCAGGCAATGCGCTTTCAAGCTCTTAGGTTGTGATATTACGTGCGCACGATGAGTTCAGGGTCAGATCCGGCAAGCTGTCCTTGTCATCTGTGGCACCCAGTGACCTCACTGAGCCCTCGAACAGGGGCCACCCACGGAGAGTCAGATGCGGAATCTGGTCCTGGCATTTTTTACTTTAAAAAACCTGATACCTGAAATTTGGCCCCTCTATAAAAACCTGGAGAATCTTTATACGTTTCTTTACATATGCACACAGCAAGCAGGCTTTACAAGGCTTGCTTGCGTCTTAGGTGAAGATTTTAAAAAACCATGTGAATGAGCAGCCCTGACTCCTCCCATGAGACACAGCTGCAATTCTTGCGCTCAGACAGGTATCAGGCCCCAGCACGCAAGGGGGTGTCCCCAGCACACTAAAGAGAAGTACATTTCAGCCTTTTGAAAATATATAAACAGATAGGGGGAAATGATCTGGGGTGAATCCATCCACCAGCAACAGTCATGACAGACAAACAGCCTTACAACTCGAAGGCACCGTTATTGTAAACCTTTGCAGTTTTAATCACAGTGTTCATTAAGAGAAGGTAATACAGCATAGGCACCTGGATTAATTTTAGTCCGTACCAATAAAGAGTGCAAAAAGAGCTCCAATGGTCAATTTGTTTAAAGAACTGAATTCTGCCTTTTGTGGAAAAAAATCCAGGCCGTTCTCCTCAGGCAGAGCAGGAGTGTTGTGTATCAGATCACAGTGTGATGTGAAAAGGAGGGAAGCAACTCCCCTCAACCTCCGTTCTGTTAGTTAGCATTGCTGTTAGTCCAAGGGCCGCAGGCCACGACTGCCAATGACAATTAGAGCAGTAGGAATTCAGCTACCTGCCCTGCAGCACTTCCGACTTATTGCTGCCTTAATGCTGCTGAAATACTCAGCTGGGCTTAGGAGCCATCTACCGTATTTCTTAGGGTGAAGAGGAATTCAGTGAAACTCGTCCAGTAAAGGACTAATTCCTTAATCCTCAACGAACATAGTCTCCTGAATCAACCTACAGCAGCGGACATGGTCTCTTGCGCACAGCTTCGGGGTGCCCTGAAGCTCTATGACATTTTGGAGGGTGGAATGGGACCTCAGTCCAAACCACGAAGGCCCAAGCAGAGATGTGGCAGATCTGGGTTAAAATCCAGGCTAATTCGTTCCCAGCCTTTGAGGGTAAGAATCGACGTGCCAGGTTATGACTACAGCTGACCACCTCGTTGCCTCTCCTTCCCACGAAAGTGTGCCTGGTCTAGCCAGGAACAGAGCTTGTGTGCTCCGGACACTGCTCTTGCAAACGTGAGGCTGGTTTTTGAAGGAGCCCAATAAACCCCCTCCCAACCATGCCCAGTGGGACACCGGCTCCCACACAAGGTAGGGAGGGAAGAGGCATGTGAAGAACCCGTGACTGAGAAACACTGGCCGGGTAACACTGCCCAGAAATAAAGGAAACGGAGCTTCATGTAGCTGCTCTGCCAGTAGTGAACAGAACTGACCAGCGTCCGGCTCCTTTGGTGGCAAACCTTGAAGGAGATGCAGCTCTAAGATAGAGGTCACCTGACAGTCCAATTCAGAGAAAAGCAAACAGAAAAAAACAACAGAGTCCTGTGGCACATTTAAAGACTAACAGATTTATTTATCGCATGAGCTTTCGGGGGAGAAATTCCCACTTTGTCAGACGCAGACGAAGTGGGATTTTCTCCCACGAAAGCTCATGCGATAAATAAATCTGTTAGTCTGTTGCAGAAAAACAACAGAGACCTGTGGCACTTTTAAAGACTAACACGGTTACCTCCTTTTCATAACTCTTGTTCTTCGAGATGTGTAGCTCATGCCCATTCCAAGGAGGCGGGTGCACCATGTGCGCAGTCGTCAGAAGGTTCCCCCTAGCGGGACCCGTCAGATTGGCACAGGCACTCCCTTCAATGGCAGCTCTAAGGCCCCGCCAACCCGCCACCTCTTTGGTTCCTTCTTGCCGGCCGGCTCTGGCATAAGGGAAGGTGGTGGGTCTTGGAACGGACACGAACAAAACATCTTGACGAACATGAGTTCTGAAAAGGAAGGTGACCTTCTTCTTCGAGTGCTTTGTCTTCTTCGAGTGCTTGATCGTGTTGATTCCAAGTAGGTGACTCCCAAACGGACCACGAGAGGTAGGGAGGGAGCTCACAGAATCTGCTGAATGCTGCATCGTCCCTGAGTGCTGGGCGATGGCGTAATGCCAGGTGAATGTGTGAATCCATGACCTTGTTGTGGCCCTGCAGATCTCCTGTGTAGGGACCTGCGCCAGGAACACTGTCGAGGAGACCAGCACCCTTCCAGAGTGTGCTGTCAGTCCCGGGCTGGCACCTCTTCCAAGTCATAGCAGCTCCTAATGCAAGACAGGAGCCATGACGAAATCCTCTGTGAAGACACTGGGAGACCCTTCATCTTATCCACTACTGCAGCAAAGGGGTGGTTTGACTGAGGAAATGGTCTTCTCCTTCGATGTAGAATGCCAGTGCCTGCCTGACATCCATGGAATAAAGACTTCATTCCCTGATACTGGCTTGTGGTTTGGGGAAGAATACTGTGAGGAAAACATCCTGGCCCTTAGGGAACTGGGATACCACTCTGTGGAGGAAGGCCAGATGAGGTCATAACAGGACCTTGTCTTTATGAAACATCATGAATGAGGGTTCTGGTGTCCGAGCGTTGATCTCGGACAGCCTCGTGGTTGAGGATCCTGAGAGCAGAAACTCCACCTTCCACAAGAGGGAGAGGAACAAGGAAGTTGCTAAAGGCTCAAAGGGGGGCCACCCCATCAGTCTGGAGAGCAGCAGGTTAAGATCTAACGTCGGTGCTGGATGACAGACTTGAGGGTACAGCCTGTCCAAGCCCTGAGAAAATGGATTAGCAAAGACTGATTGACCATCCTTCCTGGGATGGAATGCAGAGATGGCCACTCGGCAAACTTTTAGGGGTGCCACCGCCAAACATAGCTGCTTCAAATGCAGCAGATAGTCCAAGACGGCTGGTACTGAGACTTGCATCAGAGACGTATCCTTCTGCATTGCTCAGACCGGAACTCTTCTATTTGGCGAAGTAAGTAATCCTGGTGGATAGTTTCCTACCGCTGAAGACGATCGCTAACAGACTCTACAGGGTTTAGCCAGGAAGCTTCTACGCTGTGAGGTGAAGGCCACAGAGTTTTGGTAGTGTGCTGGACGGTCTTTATTAGGGGGGGATGACACTGTGGAGGGGCCTCCCACTGCTAAAATGTTTATTACAGGATCTACTGACTCCATCATTTCTTCCACTTGGAGCTCTAGGCTCTGGGCCACGCTCCGGAACAACTCGTGGTGGGCCCTGTTGTCCAGCACCAATGAGGACCCACGAAGGAAATGGATATAAACTGGCCACAAGGAAGTTTTGACTTGAAATTAGATGCAGGTTTCTAACCACCAGGGGAGTGAAGTTCTGGAACAGCCTTCTGAGGCGAGGGTTGGGGGGGGGGACCTTGCTGGCTTCAAGACTGAGCTTGATAAGTTTATGGAGGGGATGGTGTAATGGGACAGTCTAATTTGGCAATTAACTAATTTTGACTACTAGCAGTGAATATAGCCAATGGCTTGAGATGGGATGGGTTCCGAATTGTTATAAAGAACTTTTTCCAGTTGTCTGGCTCATGAGTCTTGCCCACTTGCTCAGAGTTTAACTAATTATTTGGGGTCAAGAAGGATTTTCCCCCACAGTAGACTGGCAGAGGCCCTGAGGGATTTTTGTCTTCCTCTGCAGCATGTGGCATGGCTCACTCGCTGGTGGATCCTCTGGTGGATTCCCTGTACGTTAAAGTCCTTAACCATTATTTGACGTCTTCAGGAACTCAGTCATAGGCTAGGGATCTATTGCAGGGGTGGGCAGAAGGTTCCGTGACCCGCATTGTGCAAGAGGTCAGACTAGATAATCATATTAGTTCTTTCTGACCGTAAAGTCTGTGAGAGAAGATTGTCCCACCTCCTGTCTGTCCTGGTGCTATTTCGACTCTGATGACCATGACTCCGAATGCGGAGACCACGATGGTGCCTAGTGAGACAGTGCTGTCGCATCATGGCTTGGTTTGCCTCCAGAAGGCACGACAGAAAAGGTCTTACACCCAGCGCTCTCTCTGGCTTGGCGGCAGACTGCTGTGCTGTCATGGCCATCAAGTCTCTGGCCACTTCATGTGTGTCCAGCATGGAAGGAAGATCCAGTTCTTCCATCTTCCACTGGCACTGGACTCGAGAGACCCCTCTGCAGGCCCAGAACTGACCGTGCTGTCTCCAAAGGGGTTGGTGCCAGGCACCCAAGCCCAGGGCATGCCCTGTTACTTTCTCTCTCCCTGCCCGTGCCTCTCTCTATTTTCACAGAAGAAAAGCAGATAATTGGTTTGGTGTCAAAAGACAAAGTGGGACAGACTTTGTCTGCTCCTTTTGATGTCAGGTGTGTGGATTTTTACGGTCTCCCTGAGCAATGCAGAAAAGCACCAGAATGCAGAGTGCGGCTGACAAATTCTGAAGCTTTGTGGAAGACAACCTGAGTTTTGCAGAACACGGAGGAGTGAATAAGTGAGTACAGCTTGTGGCTCCACAATCTAAGACACAACGATTCTCATCACGACGGGGCAGGGGGACAAGACTTATGGAATAAGGTGCTGGAACGGGAGCTCACACCCATGAAGAGGTGCCCCAGGAGTTCGATGTGAGGATCACAGTAATGTTCCATGGAAGGTCACCATCTTGCTCATCTAGATCATTCCCAGTGGTGATGGAAAAGTTCAGCTCCTCTAACCAATTCATGCTTGATGTATTAGTAAGGTGAAGCAGGGCAGGGTTCATTGTCAGCCTATTTCTAGTCAAACAGAACACTATTCAGAGCCTAACAAAACAGGAAATCCAAGACTTCAGGAAAAAGATTAAGAAAACTGGCTTGTAAAAAACCTCTACCCCACTCCTGATAACAAGATTCATAGGCCACATCCGTAGGACATTAAGACATAACTGGGTACATGGACTTTTAAAGAAAAAATAATACTTTGCACATGTAAATAGCACTTTTCATGAGAGGAATGCAAAGCATTTATAAATGTGGGTGATATTCCCATTTTACAAATGGGAAAATTGAGGCACACTGGCACTGTGATTTTCCCATTCAAGAGGGTTGTGAGCAGAACCAAAGGCAGTAACCCCTGGTCCCGTGCTGTAGCCACTGGACAATAACGCCTCCCCGTGCAAGTATAATGTTTGCTAAACATCACACAAATACAGACTTGTAACAACCTCCTAGATTGTCACAGGGGTGTACCAAAGAGAGTTATTAAATTGTACGTGAGTAGTGATCTGGAAGAATGCACTTACACAATTCTTCACAAAACCAAAAGCTTTTACCCATTATTGCTGCGGTGATGTCCGTAGCACCACTGTCCTTCAGCTAGAGGACAAAGACCCAGCGATAGAGCATACAGAGGGTTAGCATTAGAGTACAATAAAATGCCAAAAAGCCCCAAAGCTGGATGGAAAGAGAGACAAGAGTGGATTCTTCTGAATCTGTCCCCAGGGAAAGAAGAGTTTCAACTGTCCTTTTAACGCTGCGGTTTAGCTGGAGAATGTCAGAAGGGGAACAAAGATTGTCCTGTCCAAAGTGTGAGCAGGAAGGGAAAACAAGACAGAAAAACAGAGTCAGTTGATCAACCATGCAAGCATCCACAAGGCAGTCAGTAATCACATATCTCAAATACATCCAACAATTTCAAGGCGTATTTTAGACCTGGTTAATTCTCACAAAGGAATCCACAAGACTCCTGTTCTAAAGAGCCATCTCTGTTCATGCCATGCCGTGCTCAGCAGTGTGTCAATCTGTCCAGTTCAGATATGTAGTAAAATCTCCTCGCTAGAACAGCTGACCGTTGGGGTAAGTCTCAGATCCAAGCCATTCTATTTTGGAAGTCGGAAATCAGTGGGATACGGTGTTCTTAAACTAGCACTGACTCAGTGCGAGTCCCCATGCTCTCTGCTTAATCCACACCTTGGAAATTACTCAAAATGGTTCAAACAGAGCAGAGTTACCTGTGATTGATCTCTCTGACTGTAGCATCCTGCCTAAATACCGACCTTTGATCACATGACTTTAGTGTTCTAACGTTACCAAGCGTTCCAGCCCTTTCACCTCCCTTTAACGGGGACACCGACTGTACACAAAGGTGCGAATACAGCACATCATAGTGTCCAACTGTCAGCTTCTTTTGATCCAAGACCTCCCAGTCACACCGCTTTATGCAACTATTCCTCTCCTATACCGGAACGTGAGTGTGGCTCTATGCAAGATCCTAATGGCAGGTAACTCGTTTGCCCTTTGAAAGGGAAGTATTTCTACACAGCGCCACACTTCGAGACAGCCTTCTGCTTCTGTCACCTCCCAATTTAAGCGAAAGGGGACACCACGGGCATTTTTTCAATAAAAACACACTAGACTGACATTCTCATGCAGACACCCTAACTTCTCTCCTCAGTGGCACAGAGGACATGGGGGTGAGTTTAGCGTTCAGGTGGGGAATCTCCACAAAGACCTAATTTGGAGCTCAGTGAGGGAGAATGAGAACATAGTAAGATTCTCGGCAGGTCAGTCTTGTCCGCTTTGGGCACCTAGATGCTCCAAGGCAGGTCTAGCGTAATGGAGTCCGTCTGTGCATTCAGCACACAGACTGGAGTGTCTCTGTAGACATGGTTCCCATCCTTCCACTCCATACCAAGTCACTCTGGCTATGTCTACACTTACTAAAGTTAGTTCGAATTAGTTCATTTGAACTAACTAATTCAAACTAATTTTAGTTAGTTCGAATTAACTTAATTCGAACTAGAAAAAATTAGTTCAAACTAAGCAAGTGCCATGAATGGCACTTGCTTAGTTCGAATTAGCGAATTGCATTGAGTTCAATGGACCAGTTAGTTCAAACTAAGCAATTAGTTCGAACTAACATGGCCACATTGGTTAATTCGAACTAACTAGTTCGAATTAACCCTTAGTTCGAATAGCATATTCGAATTTATTAGTTCGAATTAAGGAAGCCCTTCATTCGAACTAATGAAAGCCTAGTGTAGCCATGGCTTTAGTTAGCTCAAATTAAGCTTCCTTAATTCGAACTAATTCACCAGTGTAGACACAGCCTCTGAGACCGCCAACGGGAGTGATCCTGACGTCCTTCACACAGCTCGGTAGTGCAGACTGCACAGTAACAGTGGCCCCCATGGCCGTGTTCCAACCTCAGGACCAACAAGTCTTAAGAGATTAATGGGCAACTAAATCAGAGTTTTATCCTCCACTTTTGATAGCTCAAGGTAATCAGAGGGACTGCCTCTTGCACGTGAAGCTGTCAATCCAGACAAATACTGCTTTAGCAGTATTTATGGAGGGGATAGACGGCCTAAGTTGGCAACTGACTGGTCTTTGACTACTGCTGGTAGATAAGACAATGGCCGGTGATGGGACATTTGATGGGGGGGAGAAAGGGGGTTCTGAGTTATTACAGAGAATTAATTCTTCCCAGGTGTCTGGCTGGTGAGACTTGCCCAAATGCTCAAGGTTTAACTGATCGCCATATCTGGGGTAGGGAAGGAATTTTCCATCAGGGCAGAGTGGCAAAGGCTCTGTGGATTTTTCACCTTCCTCTATAGCATGGGGCACGGCTCACTTGCTGGTGGATCCTCTGTACTTTGAAGTCTTTAAACCATGATTTGAGGACTTGAATAACTCAGTCCTAGTTAGAGGCTTATTACAGGAGTGGGTGGGTGAGGCTCTGTGCCCTGCACTGTGTGGGAGGTCACACTAGATCATGGGTGTCAAACTCATTTGCAGGCCAGATTTGACCTAAATGTACTTCAAGTGGGCCGTACATACCATACATTGAAATACCAGCTTCACCGAGTGCTGTGTACGCACGACTGCGCTCCGCGGTTCCACACTCTCTCCCTAGCAGACAGAGTGGTCTCGCAGTATGGTGGAGAACAGTCTTGCATAGCCAGACCTCAACGATGTCACGAGACCTGACGCTCTTGCGGCATCGCAGAGCACTAGTTATTGGAGACTGCGCTCCACGATACCCTGAGACCACACACTCTCTCTCTGTTTGGGAGAGAGTGTGGTCTTGCAGAGCACAGTCGTGGGCTGGATGGAGAGGTTTGTAGGCTGTAACCAGCCAACAGGCTGCATGTTTGACACCCCTGGATCAGATGATCATGTTGGTCCCTTCTGACTATTTACAGTTTATGAAACTGTCCAGCAATCACTTTCAGAAGTAATTACGAGTCTCTGGGTCCATTTTCCCCTTTTGCAAAACTGCAACAGAAATTCTAACACTTACTTTGCAATGTAAGGAAGATAACAATTCATGCATTAGAGCAGTGGCTCTCAACCTTCCATGGGCCGTGAGACACTTGGCAGCATATTGGGACCCACCAGCCCATCCTCCCCTGGCCAAATCCAGCCATCTCCCCAACTCTCTGCGACACACCTACAGCTGTGTGGTGACACGGTAACGTGTCCTCACTGTGGTTGAGAGCCGCTGCACGAGAGAAAAACAGCAGCAAAATATAGCAAGTAGCTATTAAAATAACGCACTAGGCCAGCTACTGTCAAGTAAAGTGGAGAGGGAGGGAAAGAGAACCGAAAGACAGTTGGACTATGATGTGCTATATCGTGTGTGTGTCCATCTCATAGCTCTTCCTGAGAGAGAAAGTGCAGTCTTTCGGAAGGTGAAGAGGAATTCCAGAAAGCTGTAGAGCGTGAGTGGAAGGGTCTATAACAAAGGAGTGGAGACGTGCACAGATAACTACCCATCAGAGAACAGACCAATATCCTGGTCTCTCTTTAGACAATCCAAGCGTTGACATAAAATAACAGCAGCAGGTTTTGCTCTGAAGGCAGAATAGAAACTTTAGGATTGGGACGAGAGGGGCTGGTGTGGAACTTTCTAAACAATCTAGATTTGTTTTCTTTTTTTAAAGTCTCTTGGATTGACACCAAACACTTAGTCTCAAGAAAACCCAAATGACTTTTTTCAAAACCAGATTCTTAATGCAGATCCTCATCCTGTCGGACAGAACTGAACTGGATCCAACAATAGGGAACTTTCACTAGACCCCAGTAAGTGAAGCATACGCTTTGTAAACCAATTACAGCAACTTTGTTTCGCTTCTTGAAACAATGCCAAACTAACTCAGCTTACCTTCCACCTGAACCGACTAAATTTTATGGACGCGCATTCTCCCCAAACATTTCAGAAAGGCCTTATTTTTGAAGTACTCTACAAGCCAGCATACAAGACAAGACAGGAACAAGAAGGGATTTACCTGAGGCACACCAATCCTCCTGCAAGCTTCTAGGAAATTCTCCACGTTTCGTCTGCATTTTGCCATTGTTAGCTTAGGCTGCAAAGAAGCAGGGGAAGAAAGCACACACAGTTCTTAATTGGCAGGGTTGTTAAAAATAAAGCTTTCGGGTTAAGTAAACTCATAATAAATATGCAGGTCAAAAATGCGTCACGATGACATAAGCGTATCTAATTCAAAACAGAATTTTTTACAGGGTGGTTGGCCATTTCCTTAGAAAGGCAGCCATGAAGTGAAAAGCTAACTCTTGAAAAGAGCACTTTGATCTGTGAAAAATACACACGGTGTTATAAGATAGGCTGCACATTTCGTGTCTATTTTGAGCGGCTTGAATAACCTAATTTTAAAAATACATTGAGAATAAAATATACAGCTCTTGCTCTAATGGAGTGACCTTTGAATTTCAGAGCAATTTGATGATGTGAAACAACCTGGAGCCTATTCTGAATGATTAAATTACACACATGTTTAAAATGTATTTCAGTCACAAAGATGCAAAAAAAGAAACCAGAGAAAATGGAAACTGCTGCTTATGTTTCTTACAAGTGTGTTTCACGTGGTTAACAACAGAGGTCTAAATTGCATTTATAGGAATTTTTTTCTTGAAGAATAGGTATTTTTTAGTTAATTTAAACCCTTTTACACAGATTAACTACTGGAAAAAGAATAGATTATCATTAGACAAACAAACAAGACATAAAATGTCCCCTTTCCCCTTATGATGGCTACCCATATTGTGGGTAGCAGGGGAGAGGGGGGCTCCTATGAGGCCAACACTCTCCCCTCTAAGCAGGTGGGTGGGAAGGTGGTGGAGCTTGATGTAGCAGACAGCACAGCTAACCTGGCACAGAGAAGTAAATAATCTGCACCAGGTTGTTGGTCGAGACAGATTTTCACCACTGGGAGTAAAGAGGGAAAACAGAGCATGGTATGGTGGGGTCACAATATAACCCCTTTCAGGACAGAGCTACCAGATGCTGCCCCTTACTCGGGGATTGTGACTACATCATAATTTAGCTCCTACTGGAGATTCGAAGGCATCCAGTTCCACAGAAGACGGGGCACAGAGAATATCTTCCTTGTGAAGTGAATTTAATGAGCAGCAGCTACATGCCACGGTATCTAGTTAGTCTGTTATCCGACCTATCGAGAAATCTGCCTGATCAAACGGGACCACAGAGGAGAAACCATAATGAGAGGGTTTGCAGTGCTGTAAGTGCCGGTCAGAGCTCTGACGCAAGCCCTGCCTTCAAAACAACGGAAAGCTAAACTTAACCTGCATTTCCCACATTTTCCCCAGTGGCTCCTTTTTGTTTTCCCTTTTTATTTATGTCGTCAGTCACACTGTTTTAGAGTTGTAACAAGGAAAGAGCTTGCCTACGTGAGAGCAAAATGCAAGTTATATATTCAAAATATACTTGTATATTTCAAAACAGAAGAGCCCAAAGGCTGTGTCTTGTATAGCTCTGTTGGAGTTAATTTATGGAGCACTCATGTGGATTTGCAACATATAAGCTGTAAGGGAAGGCAGAGAATTTCCCATGCTGCACCAATCTTCAAATAGTCTTTTACTTTGCCTAAAAATCCCCCAAAGAAATGATCAGACTTGCCACAACAACAGGATCATTGCTGTAAGTGACTCTTCTTTTCCTGCATCGCATACTTTCTCTAGCCATACATTTTTTGGTTGTCATTGATGAAGTTACAGATGAAGGTACTTTTCCTGTATTCGTTTCCAAAATTTCTAAAGCGCTGCCCAAAACGGTGCAGTTGAGTAACAGAGAAATAATTTCTGAAGCAGTTTCTATTGCTGTGTGTACTTCCTGCCACAAACCCCCCCAGAACTCTTGATAATTAAGTTCCTGTCTACTTCTGTCCCCACAAGTGTGAGTCTGGGCTTATATGAGCTGTCCTCAAGGGACTTTGAGCGATTGAATCAATATGCCCTAACAAAATTCCAAAAAGTGTTGATGGTAATTTAAATGGGACTAAGAATGTGAATCTATTCACATAGATTAAGAGGTTTTCTGTATTGTGTTGTATCACTCCTTTAAAATGCTACATATCCCAGCTCTCTCTTCTTCTCTGGTTCTAAGACATTTTGACCCTCTGAAATACCCTTTTGTCATTCTCATGTTGAATCCTGGTTTTTGTTGTGCTAAAATATAAAGTTTTCAAGTCCTATCTGTAGTTCAGTTAATAAAATTAATGTTAAAAGTAATTATTTAACATAGATGAACACAGATCTCACTAGGTTTTTAGGGCTGCGATACACGTTCTGCTTAGTGAAAGGAGACTGGCATTTTGTTAGCTCTGCCCAACATCGGAAGACAGTTGCATGTAGTGCTCACATGGACTAAGAAGCGCTAGAATGAGACCCAGACAGACACGACCACACACCATTACACCTCTGGATACTTACTACAGCAGGCGAAGGGACATGAATGCTGGGAACAGATCGAGGCCGCACATGATTGGCTAACTGGCAGAGAACAACTCCATCCGTAAGAGCTGCTCCAAGATCACTGGGCAAAGACATTTTTAACCGCGACTCAATATTCTACAAGAGAATGAAAAACATCCAACAAAATCTGTATTATGCAAAACAAATAATAATCCAGCTAAATGATTAAATAGAGCTGCTCTTCTCCAGTTTAGTTATTCTGCAGAACATTTCATAACAGCAGAACCACCCAGACCAGGATCCCTCCCAGTTCTCTGGGGCTTGGACCTCAAAAGCTTTCATTCTGTCGTTCACCAGGAGTCACATGTGACCACAGTTTGAAAGCTACTGAGCTAAAAGATAAATGGAGTTTCCCAGTGGAGAACGTGGAATTAAAACCCAGAAACAGAGATTAAAAGAAAATGGCACAAAACTGATGAAAATCACAAATCCCAGGGTGAATGATCAAAGTCTAAGAAATATATTCCACATCCTCTGGGCATTCAGAAAGTAGATGTACTATGAAAATAGTTGTCTTCACATGCAGAAGTAGAACATAGTCACTGGAGGCAAAAGATATTTTCCCTGAAAAGGAAAACCGAACCACTACGAACAGTTTAAATTAGCTTAAAGAGAAAAAGGTAGTGGTTACAGCAGAAGAGGAGAGGGTCCCAATTCTTGGGTTCTATTCCTGTCTCACTCAACCTATCGTTGGCAGTTTAGTCATGTTGATCCCAGGATATTAGAGAAAAAAGGTGGGTGAAGTAATGGCTTTTACTTGACCGACTTCTGTTGGTGAAAGAGACAAGCTTTCGAGAGACAGAGAACTTAGAGCCTGTCTGTTTCATGCAGTCATGGCCTTTCACAAATCATTCCTCTACATTTTGATTTACGTATCTGCAAAGTGAATTTGGTTTTACACTGAAAACCCCAACCTACCTGGGAAGAAGGCTGTGCGGCTCAATATAGGCAAATCCCTTTCAGCTCAACAGATGAGAGGTGCTACCTCAGTACAAAATATTATTTAGAAAAAATGCTGGGCTATGATTTGTTGATAAGTGGAAGGGGGAAAAAATCCATCCCAATAAAGTGCTTACACTGACTGCTGTATTAGAATCAGCATTTATGGAACAGGGAAGGAATCTCCTTCCTTGACAAAGCCTCAAACAATTACAATGCTAACTTACATTTCTATGGTATCTTTCATCACAGAGTTCCCAAACCCCTTTACAGGTACTTCTAGGAGTGGCTTCCTGCCCTCCAGAAATGCAGCAGCATCAGAACAGAACGTGGTGTTCTTATTATTTGTACTGTGGTAGCAGCTAAGAGTCCCCGTCGTGGATCACAACTCCCCTGTGTTAATTGCTATAGGAGAGAGACAGAACAGAGACAAGCCCTACCCTACAAAACTTGCCCTCTAAGAATAAGACAAAAGGTGGCCACAGATGGGTAAGGAAAGGAAACGTGAGATTAGCTAGCACAAAGGGCAGTGGTCTGAGCACACCACCTGCCTACCCATTCCCAAGCTTTTTGTAGGCATCACGGCAAAGGAGAGTTTTAAGAAAGGATCTGGAGGAGGACAATGAGGTGGCTTTACGGGTCTTTAGAGCGGGTGTGAGGGGCACCAAGGCAGTAAACAGAAAGATGCTATTTAAATCTTCAAACAAGAGGGTGATGAAAGCTGGCAGTCAGGTGAGATCCGACATCTCGACTGTCCAAGGGGTGACTTTACACAACAGGACTAAGATGAAGAAAACTGTATCCAACAGAACGGAAAATATTTAGACTGGGAAATGACTAACATTCAGTTCAACCAGAAGACTGTGGCTCACACTGGTTAAGTGAAGCAAGTCCCAAACAGAGAATCATTTGTATTGTGTTTGCAGAGAATGTGCACTAGTGATTGCTGGTACACACCTTCCGCAGTTGATCTGTTAGCTCCAGCTCCTCCTCACATTGCTGGGCGCTCTGCCTCGCTCTAGACTCTGTAGAATCATTTGCAGGAGATGAGACAACGGCTAGAAACAGAGAATAAAGGGAAGTGGCACACTGAATTTGGTTGGGAGGTATTCCTTTGATGCAGTATTATACATGCACAACACGCGAGTCTGGGTACGGTACATTTCTAGTCACGAACTTTCCTTCATTCAATTATTAATCTACACCAGGCTTCTTCACATTGTATCATCTTCTCTGTCAAGATGCTGTTTCTGCTCCCAGTTAGTTTTCTTTTGCCCAATAAAGACTCACATAAAAAGGATCAACAACGAGAGTCCTGTGGCACCTTATAGACTGACAGATTTTCTTCGGCATAAGCATTTGTGGATTATAACCCACTTCGTCAGATGTTATAGCCCACGAAAGCTTATGCCGAAGAAAATCTGTTAGTCTATAAGGTGCCACAGGACTCTCGTTGTTTTTGCTGTACACAGACTAACACGGCGACCCCTCTGGAAATAAAAAGGATTGATTTTAGATAGCTGAAATGTTGCTTTGTGTAACTTCCATCAGTCATACGCCCACAGTGTGGATTTTGGTACGTGCTACAGTACACTGCAAAGTCTACAAAGCTGCCTTTATCAAGGGGCTGAAACCGCATTACCATAGATCAGGGACGGCCACGTGTGGCTCTTTTACAGCGGAAGCGGGGCTTGCGGAGCCCCCTATGCCCTCCCTTCTCCACTTACCAGATGGGATCAGGGGAGCTTGAGGCTTCTGCCCTGCGGCAGGGTAGTAAGACTGGAGGATTCTGCCCTGATGGGAAGGGGGGGATGGGGGCAGTAAGTTTGGCCACCCCTGCACTAGGTGAAATTACAAACCCAAGAGAACAAAGCCCTAGACCTCCCCAGACTCCACAAATCTGCAGAGCCTCTGGTATTTGTTACTCTTCTTTATTATCAGGACAAAGATATTGGACTAACTACAAAAAGGGCTGTAATGGTTTATTCTAAGAACGTTTAGTGGCTGATGTCCACAAATAGGTCTCTAAAGCTAATCTGCTGAGAATAAAGCTATTGCCAAGACAATGCAATTGTGCAGAAACTGGTTAACGTGGAAGCTAATGGAATTTCGTAACACCGCCTTGCTTCTCCAGATACATGACCTACCTTTGTTCATTTCATCCCTTACAGCTGTTCGGAAAAGGAAACTCTCAGGTCGCTGGGAAGGGTTTCTATAGGAAGGAGAAGCGGCAGAGCCAGGATACGGAGAGGAAAGGTGGACTGAACACATGTAGAAAGGCACAGGAAAGGAAAGGAAAGGAGGAAGAAGAAAAAGGTCACAAGTTTAATAAGAAACGGGTTCTGCACCACAGTAATGAAAAGAACAAAATAAACTGATAATTTCACAGCAAGATAAATTACGGCCACGCATGACAAAGCACAGAACCTTCAAGGGCACATGCGTGCAAAGCATATTCCATGCACTTTTACCAAAAACGGTCCCATTTTGTATTTAATGTGTCATCAGCAACACCTATACCAGAGCCTGGAAAATGCTGGGCCTGAATACTTCCCAGAGAATCTGCCAGCAGCTCTGTGCTCTATTTACTGATGGCTCTCGAGAGAGACCGTCACAACAAATCAGACCACCTTTCGGCCAGCAATGACATGTTTAACAGCCTAGCTGTGCAAGCAAGCCATTTAACCGACTTTGTCCTTACTTGTTAGACTTTTCACCCCCTTCCCCGTTACCTGTGTGGGTAGTAGGTGAACTTGGTGATATAGCAGATCTGTCATCGTTCTGTGGACAAATAAGCAGAAGAACATTAATGATCCTTATTGAGACAGGCTGTGACTAGATTGTCAGTAGTTGCCGTCCACCTACACACACACATCAGAAAAAAATATATAAGGGGAAAGACAGCCTGTTGCTAAAAGAAGATGAACAACAGGTATGTGTTTTGCAGAACTGACACAAGTCATCATCCACAAGGAATAAAATGATGAAAGAGGGATTGCTCCTGGAAAGGAGAGTGGCAGTGCGGGGTTTGAGTATTTTTTCAGTGTGGTGATAGGGACATTACCTGCTTTTCAATTAAATATCATGCAAAACGTGCAAGACAGAAGCTTTGATTTGAATACGCAGCGTACTCTGAATCTTTGCCAGAGCATCATTAATATTCATTGAATTTTGTTCCTCAGCCCACCCCTCAAAGTAATGGTGTGGCTTTAGCTGATCTATGTGCTCATTAAAGATTAATTCCTGATAGATGAATGATTTCCTGTGATTAATGCGTTTTATTATTCAATATGATAAAGTTTCCTCAACGGAAAATGATACACAGGATCAATCACATTTTATGGTAAACTTATAAAGAAAAAGCAATCTTCCAGCCAGCTACAAGTCAGCAGATAGCTTAGGGGAGTAGAAAATAACCCTGTAAAAGAAATAGGGACAGGCGGCAAGAACTGATCCATACAAAGATCAAAACCCTGCCAACTACTAACATGTTTGCATGGGTCACATGCACTGTAGACCGGACTAAATGCTAAAGCAAGATAAAACTTGCAATTTTAATCAGATCAGTCAGTTTCATGGTCTCTGAATTTCAGATTAGAAGCTGATAAACTAACACAGATTTGTAAATCTGAGTCTTTTGTTGGCTTTGCTGGTGAATAATAGCTAGAGATACCTTGACAGATCTGAAGGCAGAGCCATGAGGCAGGCTGTTAGCACAGCCCTATTGATTCAACCCTGCCAGTGACTGAACACAGAAAGAAAGAAGGCAATACAAGCATTAGCAAACAGTTGATGGGATGTGCCTGGGCCGAATGCACCAGGAAGACTAAAAAGGGGACAGTACTTATAAACGTTCAAGTGTTGCAAAGATATTTGTGGGAACAGGTAAAAATGCCATAATATTTATTTGCTAACACTAAAATATAATTAATATCCTCCCACACTCAAAAACCTGAGAGATGGGATGTTTAATTTAAAATGAGTACACAATCACATCAAAAGCAGAACTGAGAATAACCATAATGGTAGAAAGCTCTTCAGACGTATACTGCTCCAGTCACCACACACTCTGACACGGAAGAAACATTACTCCTTTTGTAACAGTGAATTTTAAGCCGCTTCTCAGAATAAACAGATTTCTGTACACTTTCAAAATACAAATTGCAAATTGCCTTCAATAGGTTGTTTTTCTAGTAACTTCTTAAATGTGCAGAAAACAACGTCATCTAATTGGCTCCAAGGCACAAGTACATTACTGTCTTATAAGGAGAACACACACACCAACATCTGATTATTTTCACAACAAAAAAGTAAAAGTGATATTTGTGAGTTAAAAGCAAGCAAGAGAAAAAAGACCCCAGAGACAGAAACTAGCCATCAGAGAAGATGTCTGAGATAAGCTTTTCAATGCGCTGGTGAGCAAATTGCCGCCATTTTTCAATTCTAATAGATGTCAAAGAGGCAGAAGATGTCCTGCTCTTCACATTTACACAGTGACTCTTGCTTTTTCCTGTACAAGTTATTAAACCAACCAGGTGCAGCTTGAGGACTAAAAATCTGCATTTTTGTCTTTGGTGCCTTTATGTCAGGGCTGGACAAAACTGGCTCCCAGCTAGGTGCCAGCAGTTTTATTTTTGGTCAACAGGGAGCGCTCCTCTGCTGCATTCCTGCAGTTGAGCTAGGCACCAGGCTATAAACCCTGGTCACCAAGGCAACCTGGCGCCCGGGGTTTGTTGAGCCCTGCTTTATGTTCACTAGCTATGGACCTCTCAGCTGTTACTTCTGCTCTCAAACGTGTGCAATGAGTGTGATGAAAAGGTCATGGCCTACGTAGATTGCTGGAGAGCAAAGGACAGTCTACATGAAGTCACACTGACTACACATCCTAGCCATTAAGTCTTGACAGTGAGTCAACACACAGAGGACCTGTAGGATGTTGACACTGCAAGTTATAGAGGAGTTGGAATCAGGGCAAAACAGATTCACTGCAGCTCTACGTCAGTCCTACCTTCTCCTGCACACATGAAATGCAAACTCAGAACGCAGCCCTCAGATTGTAAGTGGCATGACCTGGACAATATCCTTCAAGTTATTCAAGAGTCTACTCAAAGCAGCACAATTCGGGAGCTGGATGAGTAAAGAAAGGAATGGTACTTTCCAAACTTGCCTTCAATTAACACTTGAACATGTCAAAAACCACAAAAGGTTACTCCACCCAAGAACTGTGTAGGTGTACAGCACACACCTTAGCATGGCTATTAACCACGGTTCCTTTTGGAAACCAGACAGCAGACGTTCTCTCTTACAGAAGCCACGTGCAGGGCCAACCATAAGCACAAGTATCTTGGTAGCCTTATTAGCTCACGAGACAGCTCCATTCCCACATTAGTAACAGTCATATTCAGGGGGAGCCTGTTCCTTGCTTGGGCACAGGGTACACATCGCTTGACCAACGTAGTGAAGCTTTTATTGAGTGCCTAAAGAACGGGAATTGTGCAGGCCCACAGCATCAACGTAACCCTTCGTTTCGAGAAGAGCTAGTCAGCCCTGAGACAGACACACAGAAAAAGGCTTATTCACAAACAACACACCCACCAGCAGGCAAGAGGGAGGAAACAGTGGTACACAGCCACAAAAGTAACACACCGCATGCTCTTCACCTGGTGGAGAGTCCCCGGCCTCCTTTTAATGGTATTGGTGTTATTGTCAATCTCAAACACAAAGAGAGGCTCAAAGCCATTCTGTCAGGGACAGCAGAGGAAAGAGGAAGTAAAGTGAGGCAAAGAACCATTTTGAGAAAACACAGATTCAAAAACAAAGGAACCAGGAGACTGTTCTTGGTGACATGCTCAACAATTCATTCCTAAAGTATGCCCCTGTGCACTGTTCCCTTGGCCCCATGCCTACGACTGCGGCCGTAAGAATTTCCACTCACTAGGGCTAACTGTGGCATACAGGGAGTGCACTGAGCAAAACCAAACGGAGAGCGGTGCTCTACACCAGCCCCAATATTGCAACTAAATTATCTGTTACGGGAGATGTCAATCATTCTGGGTTTAAACACGGAAAAGGTCTGACAGTCAATCCTAAGCACAAGTTAACCTGCTCCCTGTACTCACATACTTATTTCTGCACTAGAGGCCTAGCGTGAAGCTCAGGGCCCCAGCATACGGGTGCTCTCCACAAAATGAAAAGGTGGTCCCTGACCCAAAGAGCTTACGATCCACGGCTAACAGGAGCTATCGGTGAAAACAGCAGGGCGAGGGCAAGCAATGAATACAATAAAAAGCAGCGGTCACAGCACAGGCTGCCCAATACAAGTAACCTCAATTATAGGCAAGGGGGTACTTTTGGGAGTAAGGCCGTGTACAACTGACACACCGATAACAACCCCCTTCCATTCCCTCACACAACACCCATTTCCCTCTGAGTCTAGCTGAAATCAAAGTCCCCCAGTGTACACATTTCAGATATTATGGCCTAACTCCACTTGTAATGGGGTCACTCTAATTCACACCATTTAGAAGAAACATGTAACTAATCTGTACTATTATAAGCGCTCACAGACAACAGACCAGTAGAAAAGGAAAGTTAGCAAGGAGAATAAAATAGCTGAAAGCCTACCCTATTTCCCAAAATCACAAATTAGACAAAGTTTATCTTTACAGACACCATGCTGATGAAGAGAAACTTTTACAAACAGGCGCAAGAATACATCGGGTGAGGCTTCAAAGGAAGGCTGCAAACTTGAATTCCTTTTCCATTACCGCTTTCTACGCATGCAAAAAAAAAAAAAAAAGAAGCCACCACAAAAAGGGGAAAGAAAAGCAAATTGAAAGGAAGTTTGCCATTCAACCTGTTTTCATGCATTTTCCTTACAAGCAGGTGGAACCATTGTTTAGAGCAAAAGAAAAGCAACTTCTCAGTTTGCAGATCTCTGATGTAATGAGGGAAATGTTAAACAAAAGGCCTTTATTACAGTTCTATATAAAACTCCACTGTATTTAAAACAGAACACGACTGCCAGGAAGCAAGAGCAATTGTTAGATTCTCCAGTGAAATGAGATTAGGTACCTTTAAATAATTTTTTCTGCAAGTTTATAATAAATTACTTCGGCCAAATTCACTACGATCCATACTTATAGCTTTAAAGCAGAGAAAAGAAAAGCGGTGTTTATTCTTTCCCATACCCATGGCACACGTGTGCTGTTAAACTCGCATCAAGAAGAGGGAGTTAAGCAAATAACGCTCCCTACACATCAGTGGAAGAACTCCCCTCCCAGGACGTACAAAAGTCAGCTGTGTGAAAGCAAAATAAATTACTTTTCAAATCTCCAAGGCTGGTAAAAGTGACAGACGAAGTGTAAGTGGAGTTAATGTAGCTTTAAATCCACTCACAAACAATTCTTCTGAGCAGATTAATAACCTGCCCAAAACCAAGCATCAGTTCTTTCTTAGAAAAAATAATTGTTATAAACATAAACGCTACATGTGATGTAATTTCCAAGCCTCAATGTTTCTATTACTCATTAGAAACAGGTTTCCATGTTTATATAATTGACAGGCATAGATCTGATTATTTCATACAAAACAATCAGCAGAGTGCGATGGACAGGCCACTGGAAGTGGCATTTTCAGGCAAAGAGCACTGGATTATTATAATTTAATAATTCTGCAAAATAGTAAAAGCAACAATATGGGGCAACATATTTAATTTTAAAATGTTCCTATTAGCCTACTGGTCACTTCGTAAAATATGAAGATGTGAATATGGATCAAGATATTAAAAGAAGTCCACAGTGATGAGAGTCCTTGTAACGCAACAGGCAAAGCACATTTCTAAATCTCCATGTGGTCATGGACAGCATATCAAATGCAGTAGATTAATTTAATACCTTACCAATTGAACATCATCATCAATAGAAAAGATTTCCTACAGCATGGCCTATAAATCCATTCAAAATACTTGAGGTTCACAGACGACTGAATATGAACTGTTGGGGAAAGGGGAATAACCTTTTCTGTTTTGTTTGTTCCCCCTGGTTTATTATATCAGAACTAGAGTGAAATATATTCTACACTGCAAGGTAATATCTATACAGCTAGCTCTAGGCATGAACTCAACTAAAGCAAAAGCTAAATTTAACACCTTAGTTTATTACATACCCTATTTCCTAGCGTTCCAACATCTAATCAGTATTTAATACAAAAAACATAATGATTGAAAGCAATCACAACCAATTTGAATAGGGACAATTGTCAAAGTTTTGATCTCTTTACTACCAAATCTCAATACTTCTGAACTGTCCTTTAGAACCGTTTTGTACACAGGAACACTGAGGAAGACAAGTGAAGGGTATCTAATAAGAAAAGAAAAGAAATCTGAGGCATGCGGTCATGCAATGGCAGGCAGATCTGATGCATTTTCTCTAGGCAATGAAAGGAGAAAACTACTGCATTAATTCAGCTCTTTAGTTATTATGACTCTCTCTACGATATTATGAAAGGAATAGCATAAAACATGAATTAATAGCTCTATTAACATTTCATTTTTTAAAAACATCCAGAATTGGTGATTTCATGCACTTTCACTGATAAACAGTGAAGCAATAACAAAGAATAATCTGTGGCCTGGGAACTTCCTCTTCTGTTACATCAGTCTACTATGACTAAGAGCCTAGATCCAACAAGTCAGAGACTGATTGGTAAGCACACAAGATAGGGTAGGGGAACACATCTCCAAGCGTTTTATTTTACACATATATAATGTTGTGAAACTAAAGTGTGTTAGATAATGTGCAAGTGAGACAAAGAGAGCAATGTACTAAAGTTTGGACTATTAAATGAGGTAATTTGAAAGATGGGGCGAGAAGGGTGGTGTATCAATTTCTGTTGATGAAAGAGACAAGCTTTCGCACTTACACTGAGCTCTTCTTCAGGTAACACTGCATTTTAGAAATTGTTCTCCAGTAATAGGTATATCATTCATTTATTAAGATGTTTAGCTTTTGCAAACATGGAAAAATTTCAGTGCATTGACACCAGATGCATGGCAAAAAGAAGGCAGTGTAAATGTGAAGTCTATAGTACCAAAGTTCATAAGAAAATCACTTTGCTGAGATTGCCATGTTTTATGCTATTCCGACTAGCTCTAACAAGTCTGAGTGAATCGTATGTCATGCTAACTCTATGTTCTAGATTCTGCCATAGAAACAGGCCGTTTCGTGCAGGGTTCTTACCACTAACAAGGCACTATCGTCAGTGTGCTGAGACCTTCGGGATGGAAAGGGACACTGAGGAGGTGGGAGAGATGGAGGAATGTCAGAAACATACAAACACAATGATATAATACACAAACTCACACAAACAGTCTGGAATATGGTGAGTTTCTTTACGTTGATAGCATTTTGGGACAATTTTGCTATATAGTAATGCAATGCAATATGGTATCTGTAACTGAACCATAGAAAATATATTGCTAATAATCACATAATCTGTGGATTATAACATGTTCATACTGATTCAAGAACTCATTTTATTTTCTGTTGCTGTCCTTTTTCTTATTGTACAATTGCAAGGGAATCCTTAAAAAAAATTAAAATCAGAAAAACATCAAGTGAAGGACAAAAAGCTATTTCAAACTGTCCAGTGTGCATCATTTTCCACATGAAACAGTCAACTGAAAAATGCTTCTCAACTAGTTTTTTTGTGTACTGCAGCTATTAAAGCGTCTGATCTGATTAATACAGCCAAGGAAACTTATCTTCCAGTAAGACAAAAAGCTAGCTTATTACTTTACAGAAATCTGATGTGGAAAATGAACAAATGCCATTTGATCTGGTCTGCTTATAAACCAGAATTTCCTTCAACACAGCGTGAGAGCCTTTCAAAATGTTTTTCAAGTATAATTTAGGTAATAAGAAGAGTAAAAACAAAGCTGGTATTTTTTATTGGCAATACAAAAAATTCTAATGTTTCATTTTCAGGGATGACTAGTTGTCTCAAGAGGATGAAATATGTGAAGAAAGGGAAGAGAGGGTGGGCGCTAGCATAGAAGTGACTGCAAGAAAAGTACAAGTGCTCCCAATAGGAAGTTGATTAACCTCTCTGTACTGCGTCAAAGAGAATCTTAAATGGAGCATGAAGTGTATTTTATCTAAAAACACCTCAACCACCTAAAAACAACACACACACAGAGCAGCGAGGCAAGCAGTCAGACACGAAATAGAAGGAACATGATATACTACTGCTATGATAAGCAACAAAAAGTAGAATTATCATTGTTTATCTCCTACAGTTTTCTTTAAAGTAACCACTGAACGTCACAACAGAAGCAACAAAATGTTTTGAATAGAGGGTACCAAAAATCAATGATAGCCCACATTTTAACATGCTTTGTTGCTCCTACCTCACTATCCAGAGGACTTTGCTTCTGAGGACTCTGGGATGCCTTTTGCTGCAGTAAACAAAGGAACAAGTTAATAAGCAAGCATAAACTTGATTACAACAGGAACGAGAACGCAACACTTAGAGGTGTTTTAAAACACTGGAAGCCTTACTTTTAAATAAAATAGGCACTGGAAAAATTTCAAGTTTTCACTAAGAGAATATTCTCAGTCGAAAGCTTTTATACCATTTAAAAACATTTCCCTATTCAAGCTCTGCAATAAACTGAACACATCTTCCCAAACAGGAAGTACCTAGCTGAAAATATCTAATTGGTCATGAATAACATTTTTTTCATTCAGTTCTCTTTAAGTCTAGCAATGATTATTGTATGAAAGTTAATTGTTTGGGGCACCTGTGTAAGCCATTTAAACAGTAGCACAATAACATGCCTACTAAATACATTAAGTTTTCAACTGAGAGGGGCTTGATCTTTAACAAAGACAGCTCTTCTCCCAGCTGTTATCAAGAGTTTGAGCTAAATAGCTTTTAATAGAAACCAGAGTTTTGAACAGTCCACTAAAATGCCCTCCTTAGAACAGCTTCCAAAGAAGCAAAAGGACAACATTCTTCCTTTATAGGTCATCCTTAATCACAAAGTAAGCTGTAGTATTTTCTTTCTTATGATAGCTGGAGTTGAACGTGGCTCATAACAGCAGGAGGTTGAGCTAATCACTGATAACAAATTAGTTTGATCACAGTCTCCTCTCAACTGTACAACCACTTCCTCATCTTCCAAATCTCTCCTCAAAGCCTTCTTTCTATAATTTCTCCAACAAGAAACCACTCTCTCCTAGGGCAACCGTATCAAATTGAAATGAATGAGAAAGGTGATGAACATAATGCACCAGCTGTGAAAACAAGACTTCCCTAACTGTAGTCCCCCCCTGCCTTCCCATCTGTCTAATATTATCACCATCCCTGCATCAAGATCTAGATTGGAAGTTTCCAGGAGCAGAGACTGTCCGGTGCCCGCTGGCGCTCGGGGGCCAAGCCCACATTTATGCTCCCCCAGGCACCCCACGCCACCCCCTGCCTTGCAGCCTCCCCCATCCCAGTGCCCCTGTGCAGCCCCAGGGGCTTGGCCCCCCATCCCTCTGCCCGTTGCTATGCCACTGAGACTGTTTCTTTGTTCTCTCTGTAAAACGTCACACTCACAGAGGGATGGATCCACCTTATTTGTTGAGGATCCAGGAAAGGTGCACATTAGACATCAGGTAAATACTAAAATGACTTACTTTGACAAAGTCAAGCACAGCTTCCCTCTGGATCTGTTTCGTTCTCCTCCGGTCCTCCTCATGCTGAAGAGCTGCGAGCTGGGCCTCTCTCCGAGTGCGCTCCAATACGTGTTCTCTCCTTCGGTGAAGTTCTGCGTCTGTATGAGAAATCTGGAGCAAAATAATTATCCACTGCATATCAGAAGGAATGCATTAGGCTGCAAGTCTGAAGACAGCTGCAAAGGGAGCAGCAGGCAGATTACAGCACCTGTTTACATGGATCAACTGGCTACAGGCAAGTTAGTTTGTCCTAAAAGAGAAACACTCAAGGGCATAAAGCAAAGGTGTACAGCATATTACCTGGTGGTGGTTGTTGGACAGAGACAGAAGGTAAGATGAATCAGCTGGGGCTCTGACAAATAAAAAGAGAGCCATAAAGAGAGTAAATATACTTTTCTCCTTACATCTAATCATTCTTCACACATCAATTGTCAACAATTATAAGATTTTCTAATTAAAACTGGGCAACTAACTATGTTTTTTAAATTAACACACGAGTTATTAAATCCCATTGCAGTGACAAACAATTGAATAGCATCTAATAATTTCATACTCTCCCACAAACAACAAGTTTGTGTCATGGTTCCCGTGTGAAAACAAAGTCCTTTTACAGATGAAAGTGTAATGGCAATACTGTGAACTATGGCTTACCTCAAAACTACATTCAGAATTTAATAACCACTACAGGACAGCTTCCAGTAAGTCACTGATTTACTTAAGACCTTTTTAGTTCATGCCCAAATCAAGAAGCAATCAATTAGCAGGCCTCCTCTTGAAGAGAAGCTTAATTTTAAAACAGGAATCACACGCTTCTTTTCACTACCTCTCTGCCCTGTCCACATAACTCCTTAGTCCTTGGTGTCGCTCTCTGTCCTGCATCAAGCTTAGTGTTTCTGGTCTTTGTAATTCATCAGTATCCCTGGAGGTAAACACGAATTGGAGATTGGTTATTGCTGATGCACAAAAATGGCAAACAAATTAACTTGTTTCCCCCTAATTTTCAGCTGCTTATAAAAGAAAATGATTGAAATTTCTATAACATTCAAGGCTAAATTTAAAGATGACCAAAACAAGGAAGTTCAGATTTAAAGCTAAGCTAACAACTATTGAACTACAAATATTAAAGCATGTCTAGTAATATCACTATTAAGAACAACAATTTTAAAAGGTGCAAAAAGAGGGAATTTCTGTTTTAACACAGACTTCCGGGTTTTGTGGATTTTGAAGTGCAGCTATACACTGGAAAGAGCATTAGTTTAAAAAAAGAAAAAAGTGAATGAGGAACTTCATTATTCTTTCTCAAACACTTTTAGAACAAAGCTGCTCAGTTCACTGATCAAAAGACTATTTTCTAACAGCCAGTGTTGCAAACTCCACCTGAGTCCTTTTTGACTAGTACATGAACATTAGAAACTGACATTCTGTAAAGATAGGAGCTTATAATTTGACAATAAATGAGGGAAAACAGAACACAACTGGAAAAGAATCAATTAAATTAAGCATCCAGTATCAGTAACCAAGGCGGCATATGCAAAAAGCAACTGAGTTTGCACTATGAATTGTTCATTAGTTAAAACATAAGGCAAAATGTTTTTTAAAACAGGCCTTTATGTAATATATGCAAGATATACCTGCACAGGTACAGGCAGAATTGAGTTCAGAACATATACAGTTGCATGGGCAAAACAGGGAACTGCATTCAAATGGAAAACTTCATATGCTCCACAAAAATGTATATTGTATACACAACATGAGACGTCTAATTTTACAATTAAGGTCTGTATATCAGCCCCTCTACATAAGGCACCCATTCCTGTGACGGCTGGAAAGAAAAGACCAGGGTCAAGTGAGCAGCAAAATCCAAGCTCCACATGCAGATTTGAACAGCACCCAGCATTGCTGAGTCAAGACTGCACATTTATGCAACCTGTATTTAACCAGCTACTCTTAAAATGAAGTCTGAATTATGTCTAGCTTTACAAGGGCTTTAATAGCTCCAGTGTTGTTTGAAGAAGGAGGAGGAGGCAGGGAAAAAAGGCTGCCTGCCAGGCATTTATAGAAAATTGTTGTGGGAGCAATTTACAGGTTATGTGGTTGGCACGTGTGAAATATTCCAGTATTATAAACTTCAGAACACAAAAATGATTAATTAATTTTATGTGGTGATTTTTTCTTAATTTTGGAAGCAACAACAATATGGTCTAATTTTTTTTTTTTTTAGAATCGAATTTATACAGCCCTGTAAATCCGCAGATATCTGCTTCATATCTGTGGATATCTGCATCCCCAATGCAGATATCTAGACTGATCGAGGATGCGCCTACACCTTGAGTGGGGCACCCAGAAGGACGCTACTCGAAGAACAACAGCTGCCTGGAAGGATTGGCCCCTAAACAACTGATCAATGGCGGCAGCTGGGCTGGCCTCTGAACAGGTGACTGGGGGGCAAGACGTGCCTGTGTGTGTGGGCGCATACGACCTAGAAGACACAGACTGAGTGGATGGCGGGCTGGATGTGATTCTAATGGAGGTGGATAGGATGCAGATCCACATTTTTTTAATCCGTGCAGGGCTCTACTCATTAAGAATTCGATTCCATGCAGTGCAGTAAGAATGTGTTGTAATCTAGTTAAGATGCTGGATTACGTGCCTCTGCTTAAATTACTGCCCCATGTTAAACCGTGAAATCATCTGAACCCTACTGAACTCCCTAATTTCCTTTATCGTCCCTGTGGACTGCCAAGATCTGTATACGTAAATAGAAACGCTCTCCTCTCTCACTAGACTTGTCCCGTTTCCTTCAGCAGTGTCATCCAGTCCAATGGTTGTGAAGTCTCAAAGTTATTTCCATGCCGACCACAAACAAACAGGCGGGTAAAGACTCTCTCAGACCAAGGCTCATCATTTGCAGAGGAGATGACAGGCTGCGCTGGTGGACACTAGAGGGTAAGGAATCTGACACATGCTGAAGCAATTACCATCTACGTTGTCGGTACAACTACTGCACATGAACATTAACTACCTGAATCAAAATTCCTTGGAAAAGCCACGAGATGTTTGCTTCCCATGTACATTAACAGCTTTGAAAAAGATATTTATTTTTCTTAGTTTCAGTTTCCCTAAAAGAATCAGAAAATTGGTCCAATTCAAAGGACCTGCCAATTTCATTTTAAAAGTTTGCTTTTTGTTAGGGCACAGAGAGTGACGTATCTGAAACCAGCATGTGGCTTCCTCTAATATTCCAATATGCGGCCAAGACTATTTTTATCCTGCAAGTCAGAAAACAAAAACAAACCCACAACTTTCTGCTCAGTCCCTACATACCCAGTTTTAATCAAAAGCAAAAATCATCCAACCACATGTCAAAACCGATAGAGCCTTCACTTCGATTGCATTAATGAGACACTATAATATACTGAATTATATTTCTCTTCCCTCTGCTCTTGTCTCTGGGCATCCTTCCATTTGATTCCCTAAACCTGGAATGCTCTTCTTTATGTTGGCCACCTTCTTTCCACCCTCTCCTACTTTTAGCACACACTTCTTCCACGATAAGCATTGACCTTTCTTTTCCAACTATGACTATCCACAAATTCTCTGTCAGTCTGATTAATTCATTCTAAAAAACATCTGATCTGATTGATGTAATCCTTGCTTTTCTTTCCATCCAATCTCCCTTCCTCAATAGCATTTGAGGTTTTCTCTATACTAGCAAAGTGCACCTGTTTAACTAAAGGCATTTAAAAACCGATCTAACTAAACCAGTGCAAATTCTTAATATAGACTTACTTAAACCATTTTAATACTTGCTTATATTAATTTATCTTAAATTTTGAATTTAGCTTGTACTGATAAATTGCTGATTTGCGCTAAAAATTGAGATAAACATGAGTTAAACAGGTTAAAATTACAGGAATTTAAGTAGCTAGATTTTTTCAGTCAGTTTAGTTAAACCTGTGAGCTTTTCTACTTATAGGCAACGCTTTTGTCACATCACATCATCATTCCTCTTTTTAAGTAGACTGTAAGCTCCTGGGACAGGAACAATATCATGTTTGTCAAGTGTCATGTACATTTCTGACTACGTAGTAGAAAACGACATCCACTGTTCAATGTCACTTAATGCAATCTGCAATAGAACTTTCAGCTATAACTTTCCCTAATATACAGTATTTTAGCAAAAGAAACGCATGCTCTTCTGCTAATTTGGCCTAGTTATGAAAAGAACGGGAACGTTAATACAGTTATAACGATCAGTCATATTATCACGGTGAAACGTTAACTGTCAAGTGCTGGTTTCTAATTATCATGCAGACCACATATTTTTAGGAGTAGATACCTGCCGTACACATTTATAAAGAACCATGTATGCCATGGTGTACTTTCGTCAGGTTCTCCTACCTGTTCTGATGTGAGTATCGTCTTGTGTCTTCTGGTCTCTGAAATTCTCTGATGGGAACTGGCTTTACTGGTGAGCCCTGAGCAAAACAAAAAGGAGACAACGAAGTTAGTAATGTATCCAAAATACTGTACATGCAAGTCTAAGACTATGTATTGTACCAGACTAAGGTTAGGTTCCATCAATTTCTCTAGATCCAAATATGTGATTACTGGTCTTTAAAACATCTGACAAAGAAACAAAATAAAAGCACAACCAAAAGAGGATATTGGTAATGACGCAGATTCATTTTTGTACCTTGCATGTAATTTACGGAAAGCTGAACTAAGTTAAAATTAAGTATAGCTATTGATAAAAAACTGCACGACGGGCTCTGTGGATGAAGTGCAGATATAAAATAATTGATGTAACTTATAAGAGGTCTGGTGTTGGAGACCAGTGCACACATCCACAGATTTAGCGTAGTATATTTCATGTGCTCTCAGAGCAATAAGATTCAATAGCCGGTGCTCTGCGATGACACCATATAGACAGATAAGAGAGACAGGAATGAAAATGTTAGGGATAAGTCATAAGATCGGAACGAAAACACTGGCTGTTCAGTTTTAGATATGAAGTCAGTCATCCTTTTGGGAGCAGGAATCTAATGCCCTTGTTGGTCAGTTTTATAAAACTCATCTCTCATCCATCAGCACTGCCAAATATAGCTATTCAGGGCTAACTTGCTATTATTAATTTACATCTTATGAATCATAGACTCATTGAAATAGAGGCCTGGAAGGAACTTCAAGTGGTCATCTAATCCACCTTCCTCCCTGCCCCCTTGGGGATGGAAGACCAAGTATATAGAAGTGGGCATTGATATACTGAATATAGTTTCTATCCTTTAAAATAAATTCAGCCAACTAAGGTGAAATGCTAAAGTGGTTCTGGTTGATGGTTATTTTAATTACTGCTAGAATTAAAAGTAAATAGCTTAATTTTATAAATTAAAATGGTACTTATGTTGCTTTATTTCTAGGCTGGACCAACGTTTTCTCAATATTAATCTGTAAGAGGTTCTTTAGTTTTGAAGAAAAATGTATTTTGTGTTACTAGCAGTTCTTCATAAGATTCACTTCTCCATCTACACTTCAAATGATATTACTGTCGGCTTGACTTGCTTTTGAGTTTGTGGTACTTGCAGAACATATCTATTGTCAATGGAAATCTTGTTCACTGTAGATTTTACTAAGGTAAGTAGGGAATAACAAAGTGGACACAAGGAAGGACATGATTTTAGGACTCCTAAAGAGACACTGAAAACCCAATTAACATAATAAAAACAACAACAACAACAAAAGGAAATGAAGGAAGATCTTTACCTCCTCAACTTTAAAACAATTTAAGAAAGGGATCCATTTTAATTTGAGCACAATGTATATTGGTTAAGTATTCCAAGGAAAGTATAGGACTACCTGAAATACGTTTCTTATTTAGTATGTAAGCTTATCTGTGCTGAGATGCCTACTACATCTACACTCAGGGGCATGAATTTAGATTAGCATGGCATAGAGAAGGCAATATTAGTAAATATGTTTGCCAGTTGCAGGGAGTCAGTCTTAAAGAAACAATCAAGCAATTCTGGTCAAGTGCAGGCTAATCTATGTTCAGTCACAAGGTACTAAAATGAAACACGGACTCCAGACAATTGCATTGTAACTGTGCAGTAGTGATCTCTCCTGTAGTCATAGGCTACCATTTGGAATCAGAGAAGATGAAGGTTGGAAGGGACTTCAGGGGGTATCTAGTTCAACCCCTGCTCAAAGGAGGACCCACCTCGAATGAATCCTCCCAACCAGGGCTTTGTCAAGTCTCGCACTCACAACTTCTAAGAATGGAGATTCCACCACCTCCCTAGGGAACCCATTCCAGTGCTAAGCCACGCTCCTAGGGAAAAAACGTTTCCTAATATCCAACCTAGACCTACATTGCTCCTAGTTCTGTCATCTGCAGGCACTGAGAATAGCCTGGCTCCTTCCTCCCTGGAATCCCCCTCCAGGTAGTTGAAGGCATCTATCCAATTCCCCCTCGCTTGTCTCTTCTGCAGACTAACCAAGCACAGTTTCCTCAGTCTTGCCTCATGAGTCATGCTCCAGTCCACTAATCATTTTCACTGCTCTCTCTTCAATTTGGCCACATCCTTCCTGTTGTGTGGGATGCAAAACTGGACACAACCCTCCAAATGTGGCCTCAGCAGTGTCGAACTGAGAGGAATAATCACTTCCCTGGATCTGCTGATAATGTTCCTACTAAGCCAGCCGAATAGCTAAGAAGGCTAATGGCATATAAGGGCACATTGTTGATTCATATCCAGTTTCTTGCCTACTGTCCCCCCCAGCTCCTTTTCTGCAGAACTGCTGCCTAGCCAGTCGGTCCCCCGTCAGTTGCAGTGCCTGAGATTCTTCTGTCCACTTGTGCTTGTTGAACCTCACCAGACTTCCTTTGGCCCAATCCTCTAATTTGTCTAGGTCACTGCATCCTGTCCTCACCCTCCAGAATATCTACCATTCCCCCAAGCTTAGTGTCAACAGAACAAGGACGAGTAAAAGCAGCAATTAGTAACAATACTACAAATTATGTAGCCAGTTACATGAAAGCAAATACGAGTCACTGTGACCCATTTTGGGAAAGTGGGTGCTTGCGGCCTGATCCACAAAGCAACTGGAATTGCTGCTGGAACTGTGTTATTGCTCAGATTTCTCAAGTGTGCCATTCCAGAGCAAGTACCACAAAGGAGCTTGAAAACAGCAGGCTAATCAGGGACAAAACAAAAAGAGCATCGTTCAGATTTGTCTGCAAGAATAAATACGACAACTACGTTTTTTAAGACAAAAAAGCTACAGCTTAAGGGTGGTTTTACTTGTTTTTAGCCACTTGTAATCAATTCTCCTAACAAGTTTTTAACAAACTTTAAATAACCCCTTTATTGCCCATTTTCTATATTCTGGGATTGACAAAGAAAAATATCATGTCTCACACGTAAACACAGAATTTTTGCTCCAAATTATATGCATGTGCATTCCCAGTTTGTATCCCTGATTTTACAGGGCACTAGTACTTGAGATGTTAATATGGAGCAAGCCAACATCTGTTACTAAATATTCTTTATAGCAAACCCTCTTTTTCATTAAAAATCCACAATTAAAAGGGATGCCCAGACTAGTAAATTTATTGGCATTTACTTCACAATCCACAGGAAAGCCCTCCCCACCCTCAAATTAACACAGCTGCCTTATCCCTGTAAGTCCTTGTGCTGATAAGGAACAACATATCAGCTGAGTTTTGACCTCCAATAAGCCCGCATTTACTAAGCATTACCAAATGAAGGAGGCATGAGAGGTTGCCTGGGTGTAAGCATTTATGGGAAGCATCAACTTCAATGTTTCTGAGAGAAGGGTTCCTCTGGGAACCCCATTAAGTTCCCCCACACCTGCAGGAATCGTCCCTTTGAGCAGAACTCAATACAGCTGTCTTGAAAACTATTCTGGGTGTCCGAGCCAGGTGTAGTTTTTAGTGGTGATCCTGCACAAGGCAAAGCACTGGACTTTTCGCTCCAAGCCAGCACTCACATTCTTTACCAAAGTAAATCGCTAGATAAGAAATATTAACACCATCACAAAGGCTTTCATTGGGGAATGTGAACTTAACTAATTTAAATAAAAGCACCACCTCATGAGAGATTCGCCGTTGTTCAATATATGCCATGAACTGTGAGCTGAGGCTCTCTGACTCCATGCACTTGGATTGCCTCACCTCTTCCTCTTCCTCTTCAGTGGCACAGCTATCAATATAGTCAATCTGATCCAGATCATGTTCCACTAGACACACACACACAAAGGAAACACCCATCATTAGATAACCAGTGGAAGAAAAAGCGTAACAGCAATATCAGCAACTGAAATCTGATTGCAGTTTTCTTCCAGCTGGGAAAGCTCAAGATGACGTCTTTTGAGTTCTGTATGGTACACTAATATTTGTTAAATGTCAGATTTTGAAATAATCCTGAACAGACAGATTTAAAAACAAGAAGAAAAAATATGCCAAACATAACAATCGAAAAGATCTGATTATATGTAGTTTCTTATTATTGCAAGAGTAATTTCATACTTTCTAACTCAAAGGCCATTGGCTGCAATTTTTACTTCTGTATCTTGGTAATATCTGGGAAACAAGCAATCACTGTCAAATTACAACAAAAGAAACGTATCATTAATGTATACTGATTAATTTATCTAGGCTCCACTTAGCTGGATACTTCCTCATAACCTAGGCTCTCCTCAACTGCCTTTATTAAACACTCGCTCAGGATCAAATGTAAGAGTCTGATGAGGCTAAAACAGAGGATAGTGTGACCAAGTTAACTGCATGAGGTTGCTTTAAATATGAAAAAGGTGTGTGGCAAAGAAACAATACAAAACGACTCAGGCTACAGAAATGTCATAAACCAAAGAGGAAGGAAGGAATTAAAATAGGGAACCACTGGAATAGAAGGAGCATGAAGCACAGGCCACGGTTTTGCTCTCATTGATTCTGCCCGTGGCCATGTTGCTATCTGGGGCATTTCTCACTCATCACTGCTTTTGTAAGTTTCTGCTCAGGGATTTCCAGTGTTATGACATTAAACAAACAGCCTAGTGAAAAATACTGTGCTGACAGATCAGACATCCAGTCAAAATACCCGGAGGGCTTCCCCGGCCACCCATTAGGTAGGTCTTGAGGGCTCACTCTTCACCATCTCTTATCAGAAAGTTCATGTTAGCAAAGATGAAGACATGGGGAAAGAGAGGTCATTATCATTATAAGGGAGTCAAGATGCAGGTATTCTGAAAGGGGTATTGCTCAGGATGAAATGTAAGGCATAAGTCCAACTCACATTCCCTATTTCAGACATTGTTGCTTCCTTGTTTTTAAAATCCTATAAAAACCTGTGCTTGCCTTTCCCCCATACATTATTCCTCTCTACTGCCCGTTCCTCCTTGTCGAGAACAGGGCTCCTTTGCCTCACCACACAATCTGGCTCTTAGATGTGCCAGAACAATCTCCTCTGAAACTCCAGCCACCCAAAACAGCTTCCCTGGATCTTTCTGCCCTTGCCACCTCATTTAAAGTATTTGGTGAAAACCTCTTCTCTTAACTTAAGTAATAAGATAGTGGAGAGTGAGAGAAATTAACAGCTGTGCTAACTCTAAAGCATTTTGTAAGGCCATTTGTGTGAAAATTAACAAAGATTAATTAACAAAAAGTGGGTTTATAGGCCGGCCTAGCAGCACTGTCTGATATTAAGGCTGCTCTGCACTTCCCATATCAGATCCTGCTTTCAGTTGCTTATAACTTTGCCAAACTGTCTGTACTGAAATTTTCCAGGCAGGGTGTCTACTGCAGAATCATTTTTCTTTTTCTCTAATTTCAGAGAAAATGGCCCAGCCATTCATGAGATCGAGGCTAGGGGAAATACATTACAGCAGTAGGAACAGATTAGGACAAGGAGCTGGTTGGGAGAAGGGAGAGACTGGGACAAGACTGAGATCAGATGAGGGGAAGACTGAGGTTGAGAACCAATGGGATATGGAGGAGGGGAGACATCTGATGTGGAGCCAGGGTGGTGGGGAAGAACTGCGAACGGCTAAGAGAAGAGACTGGGACAAGAAAATGGGGGAACGTGAATGAATGAGATGCCTGAGGAGGGAGAATGAACTGGGAATGTGGGTGAGGAGATGCTACTGAAGGCTAGGAAGGAGGAGAAAGAGAAATCAGACTAGGAGCCCAGGATTAAGAAGTCTGAGGAGTGGCATCTGACTGGGTAGGCAAAGAAAACAGAACTGGGACAAGAAGACAGGGCTGGTGAAGAGACAGGACTGGGACAGGATGGAGGGAGGGGGAGGAGAGGAGAGGCAGGGGAGAAACACAGGGTCTGTGCCCACAAGAGAATACTGCCCTCCAGAGTCTGGAATGAAACCCTAGATTTCTGCATTTCACCATTCCTCTGCTGTCAGCATGTAGCTGTGAAATCCATGGACTGAGTGGCCCATCCCTCTCTTGGCCCTCACAGACAATGACAACTTATTCCTCTTATCATTTACTCTGTCAGCCCGACTGGCAGAGATCTGTGCGCCAGATCGAAAGCTTCCAACCCTGCTGATGACTAATTAGAGTGTCAATATCATGGAAAACAGTATGTGTTCATGTAATTAAAGACAGTGTCAATGCATATGAGAAAGGGGCTGAATTAAGGTTGTAGAAACTATTTTACCTTGTGATCTCTCTTACCTTTTCAGTGCTTGATAATACTCTTTTAATGTAATCTGTGTGTATGGTTATAAATATATAAAGCCCCCACCATTTCTTTCCCTTAAACTGGTGAATTACCTCTAGCAGCCAGATGTGGGCTTCAGTTTATGACACCCATCTGAATAATGAGCTGTCAGACTGCTATTTACCTCCACCATTAGTTACAGCTGTGCTCCCTCGGTTCTCTTGGTACTGACTTTCTCTTCGCAATCTCTGCTCTTTCGTGATCTCTGCCACTCGCACTGGGAGGTCTGAGAACTCATCTGTAGGCTTTACAAAACAGACAGACCAAAAACACAGTCATCTTGGGCACCAACCCTTCCATTTGTTCTCCGAGTCTCCACTCCACCACTCCTGCTGGATTCTACTCCCTGAAACTATTCATTTTAAAGGAACACAACTGAAATGTCCTGGTTTTTAAATAAGGCCTATTCAGGACCTCTCTTCCACAAAAAATCTGTCTATATTTTTAATTTATTTTCCTCTGAAACAAATGCTTACGCTAAAACAGGGCTCAACAAATCCTGGGTGCCAGGTCACCATGGTGCCCAGGATTTTGCCCCAGTGCCTAGCTGTGCCAAAGCAGTGGGGGAGGAACGCTCCTTGGCACCTAAAACAAGAGCCGGCAGCACCGGTGCCAAAAGCACCCCTGGCAGCGTCTTTTTCCAGCATTCTAGCTGGCCCTTTGAAAATGCGACATACAAAATCTTAATGGAAAATCTGTGTTAATTTTAATCTCCTCTTACTGATTTATTTTTGGTGAAACAGAAGCTGTTGAGTAATGGATAAAGATTAGAGGTGATAATATAATGCAATGACTAACTCATCTTTTGGTTATTTTTAATATCAACTGTTTGTATTAATTCATTTCTACCAAGTCTTCTTCTATATTTTCTCATGGATTTTTTAAAACGTTTCAAAGAAAAGGACAAAAGATCCATTTAATATATTCTTCTTCCAGGACATGAATCAAAAGTAATTTGTGAATATGGAAATTACACATAACCAACATCTCTGAATATTCTTCCAAACCTATGCCTTCATTATTTGCTTTCTGAAAAAATACTGCCAGCCACAAAAATAAAGCAAGTAGACTTACCTCATTCCCTGACCATCGTTTGTCTCCGCTGTCCACACTATTGAAGCCGGAATCTAGTGCCCCATAAGGACGACTGGAGTACAGCTCCTCATGGCTGTCAGGCAGATAATTTTGGTTACTATAATGGAAATGTCACTGGGAAAGTCTTATGTGGGACAGAGCTGAAACCAGACTTAAGCACTGAGCAGAGCTGAGCGTTGTCCATGCATAATACAGTACGAGGATATAAACATTCCTGTCTGTTAGCCAACGTTTGACGTGAGGCAGCTGCCTTGTGCTTTGAAGAGCTGGTCTAAGCCTATGCCCCAAACAATCCCAACCATGAATTCCTTTGCAAACTGACCTGTTACATTCTCCTTTAGCAAGTCAGTTCATTTTATGTTACTCAGGTGTTTTAGTTAAATGACTCCTCTGAATCCCCCCCTCAAAACCGGTTTTCACATAGGGATTCACCCAACCATACATGGCCATTGCTTAGACGTACAGTATGTATAAATGTCTAGGAATGAGCAGGCACCGCTTTCCATGTCTATTTTACACCTCTCTTTTCTAGATCAAGCAGTATTAATCTAAAATACTCACCAAAAGACATCACACGTATTTCAACTGAAATACATCACCCTCAAGTGCTCCACAGGTTTAGTTTCCACTCATTGAGTTGACTTGTCCATGAGAGGCCTAGACACAGCCATGATGTATGTGCAATGAAGGGTTGAAAAGACAAACCGTAACATAAGGGGCGGTATGGTGCTCTTTCTGTTCTACGTGAGCATAGAGAACGCAGCTCAGCAGCGTGGCCACCACAGATGTCGAATCTGGCAATGGGTACAGACAGCTACAGCAGCAGTGTAACAATGGGACTTGTCTGATCCACTGCAGATGGCATTTCACAATGGATCAACTGTCCTACTGACACTGGGTGCCGGAGGGAAAACTGTACCAAACAGCAATTACTGCACAATACACAAGCAGGAATTTCAGGAAGCTGAATTCGCTGCCCAAGCATAGCTAATTGCAGGTCATTCTCTCACTGGTACTGAGCTCTGCTTGTCCCTCTGTTTAAAAAGCCCTCATCCTGGAAACTCGCATTTGAAAATGACTGTTACTGCTGTTATTCATGCCACACCACGAATTGCATGATGCTTTACAGAAAAAATGACAGGCTGCAGCCCTATTCAGACACAAGGGTGTGTCAGCATTGCAGTTAGACACCCGCAGCTGGGTTTGGGAGGCTCAGGCTAAGGGGCTGTTTAACTGCAGTGGACGTGGGTCTCTCACACACTGCAGGGTCCTAGAGCACAGGCTGTATCCCAAACATCTACACTGCAACTGAACAGCCCCTTGGCCCAAATCCAAGGCATTTGGCACGGGCCGGTTGTGGGTTTAGAACTGCCGTGCAGACATACCGAAGGAGAGCTTACGCTCCGTGTGCAGTTACTGTGGTTCTCTGAATGTGTGTCTCTGTGGCTGCTGCACTCCGTGTGCTCACAACCCTGCTGCCTTTGGTGGGAGATCTTTGGTGGCAGTGCCCATTCAAGGCCATGCATGCAACTCAATGCTTCCTTGGGCCCTGCTCCGAGGCTACAGATGGCAATGTGGGTGAACTGCCCTCAGTTCCTTCTCCACTGCCAAGTCTCCAGAGAAAACTCCAGAGCAGATGGGAAAGAGAGCGGGCAGTGGAGCACCCGCAGGGGACACACGCACTATACAAGGTGAGGAATCTCTCTTTTGATTACTTCCCCATGGGTGCTCCAGTCCAGGTGACTACTGAGCAGGAACCCCAGCTGGAGGTGGAGCTCCGGAACCAAGTCCACGACTGAATACAACAAAGCAAAATTGTGCTTGGAAGGTGGAATGCTCTGACGCTACAGAGTCCCGCGGTGCAGCACTGAAGGCCTTGGTCCCGAGACAGGCTTGTTCCGCATTTCCTCTGTTGAGCTTAGAGCTCCTAGCAACAGATGCACCACTTGACGCCCATTTTTCAGTTCAATGATGACTAGCAGGAAGGTCCCATTCTCCAAAGGGGAAAGGGATCAAGAGAAAGACTTCTAAAACCCTAAATAAAGTGTAATAAAATAGCTAAAGAAAAACCATCAAATAAAGAAGAGTAACTATGCACAGAGACCCGAAGAAAGACCTGAAGGCATTTGGCCCACACTCTCCCATATAGCCTCGGAGTGGGACACGCACAGGCAGTCTTAGCAGGCAGGCAGTGCAGGCAACTGCCCTGGGCCCCGCAGGTGCAGGGGCCCCGCAACACACCTGGCTGCCCACCTGCTAAGAGCGTCTGATGGGGGTGCGGGGCAGCAGATGGCAGTGGTGTGAGTTCGCAAGAGGGAGTTGGGGGGAGACGGGGGGGAGGGGAAGTTGAGGAGCGGGGGAAGGTCACGGGCCCTGGCGGGGGGGGGGGGGGGGGCGGAAACAGGGGGGATGGGGGGGGGGGGGGGGGGGGCGCCACGGGTCCTGGCAGGGGCTGGTGGGGCTGCGGAAGTTAGTGACGTGGGGGGCTGTAGCACAGGGCCATGGGCCCTGGTGTGGGGGCCCCCACCTTGACTTTTGCCAGGGGCCCCGGAAACCCTTAAAACTGCCCATGGGGAAGCACGAGGGTTGGCTGAAGAGGCACCGCAACCTAAAATCTCCAATTTCAGGAGAAAGAAGTGTGAGCACACATGAAATGGAGCACCCGGGGGGGGGGGGGGCACGAATCAAAGAAGAACTAAGGGATAAAGGATGAGGGAACAGGAGCTGAAAAAGCAAAATATGACATATGCTTATTTCTAGGTATGCACCTGCAAAAGGATCCCCACAGGCAGACCCTCACTGAAGTCAACGGGGCTCTGACTGTATGGCCCCATATGCAGCACCTAGCACTCTGAGTCTGTGAAAGATTTAAGACATGCACTAACTAAAGCCTTGGCATGGCATGTGAAAAGAAGGCAAGAGTGGAACTCAGTGATGCTAAATAAAGATAATATTCATATTAGGGATCCTTCTGCCACAAAGATGGGAAGTGAAGGAATGACAACTAAACCCTTTTGGGTGAGAGGAGAATAGAACAAACATGAAATCGCTCAATGCAGTTAAAAAAAACCCTCTGGATTTGTTACCGAGTCATGCCTTTCGTTCTACAGAAAGTTAACACGGCATCCAGTGGCCCCAGAATAGACAGCTACAAGGCACAGCAGTCTACTTGTAAGGCAAAAGACGGTTCTAAACAAGTACTGCCCATTATGCAGACATTGGTAACTTTGTTTTTCAATTAAAAGATCAGTTGGGAAAGAAAACTTCAGACAGCACATGCAACCCGTGTCTACACGCGGACCTTATTTAAGCCAGTAATTCACAACACACAAATACTAGATCAAAAACATTGTTTTTAAGATTATAATAGGAAGAAAACAAGAGAAACAGGTTCCACATGGCACACTACAATAATTTCATTTTAATCATAACTACTTCAGAACTACAGAGAAACCAATTTTGCACTGAACAAGCATTTAAAATTGAAGAAGAGGGTCAAAATGATTAATCAATTCAGTAGTTTTAATCCACCAGGAAAAATACTGTTTGATTCCATTTTCTTCATGTTCTAGCCCTCCTATTCAATTAGAGCTTTTGAAAAGCACATCATCCGTCACTGAGAGCGTCTGCTAATTCAGAAATTCACAGTTCCCACGCTCTCCCCGACTATTAAATGTGAAAGAGGCAGTCTGTGACCAGAAGAAATCTGAAAATGTAGGGGTACTGCCTACTCATGGCTTTACAGGCTCGTTATAGACAACAGCCTTTATAAAATGAGCTGAGACTGCAGTCTGTTCCTCACTAGTGAGGAGCAATAATTAAGCAGTGAAACAGTGGGCTGTACATTTCTGTGTGACTACAGCCTGGGTTGCAATTCATAAAGCATGAAGCTAAAGGTAAAGTAGCTAACCACCTGAGAAGTGCAATAATCGCTCTGAAATGCCATGTCTAAAGTACTATTTTGTAATGAAAATTAATTATCCATAATAAGAAGAGAAAGATGATATCCATTTAGTGACCACAGATATGAAAAGACCATCACTCGCTTTCTATCCAGATAATATAACTAGCAGAGCCTTTCAGAACCTAATTAGTACAAATGATTTCAACTTCACTGATCCACATACTAGGACCTCAAACTTTTGTGTCTTGCATTCCAGACTTACCCTCCCGATCTCAACATTGAACCTAGCTCTAGACTCCCATAAGGCATTGCTGCTGCCTCCCTTCCATTTAGTCATGCACAATCTAGTGGTGAGCTTGTATGTTCCACATTTCAGTCTCATAAATAAGAGATTGGTCTGGAACAGCCCTAAAGTTAAAGGTCACATAACTTACCAGGAGTTACAGACACTGATTGGTACAGTCAGTATCTTACTCTGGGAAACTGAGACAATCAATCGCCTGAAAGGCTGGGAGCCAGTGCTCTGCTGAAAAGGGTAGTAACTAAATATAACAGTTCTAAAAACTGGATAAACCTAGGAGAGGCCCTGTGTTTAGGGTTACATTACATGAGTCCAAAAACCCCCCAAAAGAGCAGCACAACCCTCAACTGGAAATGTTCATATATAAAGAAGCCAAAATCATCTCCTATCAAAATCTGGAATGATTCAGTGCTTCTGATTTTACTAGCCACACTCCAAGTCTGTCCACTTAATCAGAGAAGTTTACATCTGTGCAAGTCTGCAGTGGATAGACATGTCATGAACTGGGAGATATCTGCGTTATTCTTAGGAATACAGTACGTGACTCAGTTTTCCTCTTTAGTTTTGTATTGCTACCTACTTGAACTCAAAGGTTAAGTCAGATCAGAGCTGGGGGTTGGCAGGAGCTAGGTAGGAAATGCACCAAGGACTAAGGTTTCTCTACACTGCACTCCCAGTATCATTGGGAGATGTGTAAAGTCAAAAGACGGAAACCTTGAAGAGTAAATACCATGATCCAAAGCACCCTGACAGAAGAGAAGGGTGAGAAGTGGCAGCATGCTGTGATGCTGAAACACAGACTGGGAGAGATGTAGGGACCTGCAGGCTGGCAGGTCCTCCCTGAACAACTGAGACAGGAGGAACTAACAGACCAGGCACAATCCATGTACTTAGCCTCTTTTTGTATTACTTTTAACCTATGCCTCAATGATTCTCACTGTTAATCACACCTAATATTGTTTGAAAAGGCTGTGTGATTTCTGTGCTTTAACACTAGACACAGCCCCAAGAAAGACATCAATAGTAGGCTCCAAAGTCCAGCTGGTTGATACCCAAGGGACTGGTCTACGAGTGGGCAAATTGCAGAATTCCACCTCAGAGGGCGTAAATCCTCAAGGTCCGACGCCTGTTCGGGTGCTCTCAGTGACACAAAAGTAGGGACAGTGGTGCAGCTAATTTGGTAACTGTCGCACTAACTTTGAAACCAGCTTTACATCAACTCACATTTAATTCCATGCATTTTCAAACTCCCCAGGGTCACCATATAATCTCCATGAAGCCAGAGAGAAAGGTCGGATATATATGCTGATGCTTTCAGCTTTGTCAGAAGTCTTTGACACTAATGATGAAAGGCTCTGTTGACTTGTCTGTGGGCGTTAACTGGGGTGTGTTATATTGTGCATGAGTTGTTCTGTTCTTTCACCTCAGAAATTCTAGTAGAAATTCTGATTTTGGGCAGCAGCTCATCTGTTCCATTGGCTCCTTTATGGGGGTTCCTGCAGAAATCTATTGTCTTCCACAGTATTTGTTCCGTGTGCACGCAAAATCACGGGGGGAGCTATTAAAACTGGCTGGTAAGTGATATGATCAGTACATGAACAACAGAGATGGATGAACATCTCTCTTACCCCCTTCATATATGTCTACTTCCATGGTGCCGGGCAGGGATGGACAAAGCAAGCCAGCTAAGCACAGTCCACATCAGCTTGAAGTGAAATTGAGAGTTTGGACGGGGGAAGCACCACGAGTGGATTCTCTCCAAGTTTTTATATGGGTACTGTGAGCAATGGCAAAATACATGAATTCTTTCACTACATGAGACAAAAGTCTTTTCAAAAAGCATACGCTCCACTTAACAATTTTGTGTTTTTCAAAAGTCATGACAACAAACTACACTGAAGATCAATAAATTAATTTAGAAGCTGACGTAATTGACTTTTCTAATACTTGCGTTACTGTCTTAAACATCTGTGCCAAATGAAAGCCTGCCAGGACTAACGCCATTTATTAAGAGGGAGGGATGAGCACTTATACCTGTGGCTAGAGAAGCCTATAGTTACACAACCCAGCACAAAAGATTAAAAATCAAAACAATGTTGTACTGCAGACACTGGGAAAACGAAAAGATTTTATTAAGTAAAAACACAGATTAATGTCTTAAATAGAAACTCCTTCTACCACAGCCTGAAGACACCAGTATTTTTTCCTTAAGTGAGGAAAAAATGCCCTTTGGCATTGGCTGAATTGTGATATTACTAAGGCCTTGTCTACACAACAAAGATAAGCTGACCTCCATTAGGCTGACAGACAGCCACTGCGTTATTTACATTGCAATGGCTGATGTCCATACCCTTTGGATTGGTGGTGCATGTCCCCACCAGAAGTACCTCCACTGACCTAAAACGGGCAGTTCCCCACTGGGAGCCCAGCTGCCCCACAAGCTCCTGGTGGGCTTGCTGCTGGAAGCGGGGTCCAGCTGCCTGGGGCTTCTCACCCCACTCCTGGCCAGAAGGTGGGTCCTACCACTCAGCTCTCTAGTGGGAAGTGGAGCTGCTGGGCTCCAGCATCCGTGTCAATTTCACGGCTGCATGAAACTGAGAAGAATGAGAGCCATCAGCCCTGTAAGGTAACCCATGTCTGCAGTGACTCTGCACTGCCCTCGTTACACCAACATAAACCCACACCTCGTTAGGGGGGTTTTATGATGTCAGCAAAGCTGGGAAGTTACATCGGTATTTCAGCCCGTGCACCTCCACGGGTTTATTGACAAAAGAAACTACATAGTGCAGACCAGCCCGTAGCTTTTTTTTCTAAACTGTCTTACCTGGCTCTCTCTTACAATGGCTCCCAGAGTGACACACACCATATTGGTTTTCAAGGCCACGATCCTTGGTGAAATGCACTGACCAGCAATCAGTGGACCTAGCTTTTTGCCACTTCTGAATTTAGGAGAGTGAACAAGGTTTCCCCAATCCACAGATGCACAAACTTACCAAGAGCCAAATCCCAAGGGCCTCCTATCATAATCAGGCAAGTCTGGAACTATCTTGCATGCTTCTATGTTCAGGTATTTAAATATGTGGATTTTTCCTTTTATGCATATCTACAAAAAAAATTGGTAAGCATATTTAGCCCTTTATTTCTTCAAGGCACTGTACAAACATTAACTAGCTGTTGTGAACAATGTATTCCCAGACACATAAGCCAATATAAAAACATTTATAGCACCCTTACAGCTCTTGATCCATGCTTCCAACCTTCCCCCACTACAAACCAACCATCATACAGAACATGTGTATAATAAAAAACTGGAAGCTTTTTTCCAAACACATCTGGACTGTGTAGGATCCTTGCTGTAATACTGCTCAGAAGAGTTTATCATGGGAACAAGGATTGACACGTATTTGTAAGGGATAAAAGTGGGCACTACGGCAGGTGCATCCAAACCTTGTCCAATCTAGGGTCACAATGGTAGATTGCCAGCCAGGCCTAATTTGAATCAAGTGAAGACTATTCCAGCTCCTTCCCATCAATAATATGGAGGCAGAATCTACAGAAACTATAGGTCACAGAATTCCCCACTCTGATTCAGAGGAAGGAGGTCATAATGGGCCCTGTATTTCCCATGGCTATATACACACATTAAAGATGAAGTCAGCCACTGACCACATTGTATTTAGCCTGCAGGCTGCATTTTAGGCAGTCTGCTATAAAATGAATGAAAATGCATTTCAATTTTAGGTTCCCAGATCACCACTTCAATAACAGAATGGCACAAAAATGCTTTTTATTCATAGCTCTTCCTCTCCCCCAAATCTTTTATTTATACTGTACAATGAGAATTTTATTCAAAAGGCTAACAAAGGAATTCCTGCATTAGCCACACACCTAATACCAGCAGGAGAACTAAATTAAGGGAAGTGGAAGAATATTTCTGCCATGGGTTTCTTTAAGGTCTCTAGAGAAATCCAGGTTCTTTAAAATCTTACTGTTCACAAAAGAAAGGTTTAATCCTTCAGTTTCTAATCACACTCTCCATCCTCTACCTGAAGACAGCATTCTAACTCCAAACCATAATTCACCTGTGCAGGGGGTGACTGTAGAGGGTTGTTATCTAGTGTGATTGTCTGAAGATGCCTGAGGTTCCGATAACAAACAGGGATTGTTGTGATTTTATTGCAGGAGAAATCTAACCGAATCAAAGGCAATTCTGCAAGTTCTGGGGATAGAAAAACACACATTCAGTCTAGTAGCTTTAATAAACAGTATGTTTACTACTAGCTCTTAGGGGAAAAAAGCTTTAAAAAGAATAAAAGTGTCAAAAATCTTAATTGTGATACATGACAGACTTTCATTGGCTGATCTTACCTTCTGGTAAATGCACCAAATGATTCCTCCTGATGTTCAGGTCCCGCAAAGACTCCATATTGCCTATCTGTCGAGGTATTGTCTGTATTTCATTACAGCTCACATCCTGCAATATGAAACTATGAAGTGAGCCACGGTTTTGATACTGTCAGTCAGTGTAAACAAATCCCAATGCTAACAGGCAATTCCTGCCTTCTGACATTATAGATGTATGTACATTAACTGCCACAGACAGCTGTGCTTTATTTATAAATAAGAAAACAAACAAACAAACAACAAAAACTTCTATGATACCAAAGACTGTCAAGGTGCTTTACTAACTTTCATTAAGTTTCAGAACTGTGACAAAATATTAATTATCTGCATTTTACAGATGGGGAAACAGGCACAATTTTTTTTTCAGTCTTCCAACAATGGCAGAGTGAGGAAAAGAAGGAATGTAGGAGAAATGACACGAGATCATAAAAGCTCTTTAGATAAGTTGCACATTATGGAAAAATGGAGGCATAAGGATATTTCCATTTATATTAAGTTAGGAAACTTAACGCATTAGTGTAATTTTCAATCATTCCTCCATAGATTTCCCATTTCTGAAGGAATATGAGTGGAGTCTGAGGCAGGAGAGCCTGGAGAATCTCACTCCCTGCCATGTACTTTATCTGGATATTTTCAAGGCCTTATCCTCAAGATCTCCTGGCAAACTGGCAACACTGAGAATACATAAAAGGATAAAATACACACTGAACTGCCAATATAAAAGCCAGCCCCGGTAAATAATCTATCCAAAGGAATATTAACCCCACACACTTCTGGACATTATCAGGTAAAAAAATCCAAAACATACAGCATACCAGCTGGGAACAAAGTGAGAAGCCCCGGCAGAGCAATGGGGGCAAAGTGCATTTTACTTCCACTAGGATTAACAAGCTTTATAGAAAAACAAACCCTCAAATGTACACATACACTAGGAATAAAGATAGTAGGTCATTAAAGAATGTGTTTTTATAGGGTTGAAACACGCCTCTGGGAATCCCCTATGAGTCACCATCAATCTCACTTCGTATTTAGCTCAAATACTCTGGTTACTTTCTCCAAGCATTAAGAAGAGTTCTGTGAGGTTCAAAATCTTGTCCCTTTCACCAACAGAAGATGGTCCACAGATGATACTACTTTCCCTTCCTTCTCTCTCTCATTAAAGAATACAGATACTTCTCTAATTCTACCATTTCCAAATGCCAGTATCCACTCCTCCAGATTCTACTGTAGCTGTCGCTAACATGTCAAGTTGTCTGTTATTTTTTAAATTCACAAGTTCATAAACACACTGAAAAGCTAAACTAAAAGCTGCAGTATTTGGAAAACATAAAAGAGTATCTGCATAAAAGAGACCAACTCCCACCAAGCACATCCCTGGGGGGCAGGTCAGAGGAAATGGCTGCAGTATTCAATAAGCCATCATGGACCAACAGGGACAGCTCAGCAGGGGGAGGTGAGGGCATGGCTACCTCTAAAAATATCATTCCTAAGATCAGGGTGTCCTGGTGAATAAAGGCTGCCTTAAAGTAAGTTTTGCTGAGGCACAGGGGACTCAGCAGCCTTAGAAGGCAACTCGCGGAGGAGAAAGAGAACTCCAATTCCAAACCAAAGGGGTCAGGTTTGGACAGCCAACCTGTAAAGCTCATCTAATGCACACACTCCTCTGAACTGATGTCCATGTTAAGTGTACCCCAAAAGGCTAAGGCATTCCCCACAACTGGCCTTGCCTGACTGTTGTAACTTGGTATGGGCTGCTAAAATTAACAAAGCAAGGAAGTAAACTATCCCAGATCATGTTTAGGACAGCTGGAAAATGAAGTACAACTTTCAAGTGCCAGAGCAACATTTCCAGCTAAAGCTTTTAGGCATTCATTACAAATAGCAATGGTGTCCACACTTCAGGATGGATGTGGACATACTGGAGAGAATTTAAAGAAAGGTCACAAAAATGATCCAGGGACTGAAAAATAAACTTTGACTGATGCTTAATGGGTCTAATTATTCAGCTTATCGAAGAGAAGGCTGAGAGGTGACTGATCCCTGTGTCCAGTACTTTTACCCAGAAAAGTTATCTGCTAGTGGGGGCTTTTTCAGTTTTACAGACCAGGGCACAAGAACATTCAATGGGCCTAGCAGTGAGGGTAATTAAACTCTGGAACACTTGGGAGTCTCTACGAAGAGATTAGGAATCTATCTAAAATACACACTTGAATTCCAGCTTCTGAAGGGGGGTTGTGTCAGGCTGGTCCCTTTTGGCCTTACAGTCTCTGATTCCATTCCCTCCCCTTCTTAGGCCATGGAGAGGACAGCTCTGCATTGCCCTCAAGAGACTCAAAACACTGACAGCTCTGCATTAAGATAACGACTCCAATCAAAGGTAATGCCTCAGGGCTTCAGATGGCGGCCTGCAGCCGTCATTTATCAATTAAGGATCTAACACCACTCATTGACAGTAAGATTATACTCACAAGCTCTGTCAGGTGTCTGAGCTGTCCAATTTCTTCAGGTACTGAGACCAGCTTATTGTTACTTGCTATCAAAACTTTCAATGGCAGACTACACAAGTGGACTGGCAATGTTGAAAGCTGGTTTCGACTTTCGGGTAGGAAAAAAGAAGGATGTCAGAATATGGGAAGAGACCATTTACCAGTTTTAACACAACATAAAGAATACCAAAAATCACATATCTATTCTGACAAGACGTCAGAGCATCAAGGCAGTTTCAAGACACATTTAGAAGTGAGCTGGTACCTTGCAGTCTCTTCTTTACACATCTTTCTTATCCTTCGCCAAATCCAAGGCATGTCGCAAACAGAAGTTCTGAGTTTGCTACTGAGAGAGTTTTTTTGAACGCCTACGGATGGGGTAAAGGGCATTTTTGCAGGAGGCTTTTAAGCTCTGTGGCTTACTGCCTCTGTCGGAGTCTGGCCATGTTGGGGCATCGTGCAGATACCTTTTCTTTTACCATAATTACTGTGGGTCAGAAGGCGGAGAACAGCATGGGGCAGAATCAGTTTATTACTTGCTTAGTAGAAATGTTAAATGTGTGTTTTAATTACTTCATTTGTAACAGGGCCAATTACCATTGCGATAAGCATTTAAGACAGGGCCTGGCAACCCCTGGCATGTGCGTCACGAATGGCACACTAGCCGATTTGGAACACAGCACCCCCTGGGGCGCTGCCGAAAATGCCGCTCCTGCTGCTGGCTTTCAGCAGCGCCTCCGCTAATAGCCCCCCCACTGCTGAGGGCAGAGCCGCGCTCAGGGACGCTGACCACTGCTGCTCTTGGGGACTGAGGGAGGTCAGCCGAGATAAATGGTCCTCCGTCCCCGAGAGCAGCAGTGCTCTCCGAGGTGGGGGGGGGGGGAGAAAAACCTGTCAGCACCTCAGCTCCCCCCCACCCCCAGCTGCCGTGCACAGGCGAGGGGGGAGGGGTCAGTAAGCTGAGGTGCCCCTGAATTTGCTCCGGGTGGCAGGTTTTCCTCGGCGGAGGAGCCGCTGGCAATGGGGAGTGGTTGGGGAAGAGGGTCTGGCAGCTGACTCCTGATTTAAGAAATGAATTTGGATATGTTACAGTCCAGTATTCGACACATCAAAATTTATGACCATCAAAGCAAATGTGAGGTCATGTAACTGGACTGCAATCTCAGAGAGTGAATACCGGAAGAGGCTGGTTCACAAAAATGAGAAAGCAACAATTTATTTGTAAACAGAAGTGATCGAGTCTGAAAAATGACTAAAAAACTAAGGGAAAGTTACTGTTACCTTAATGAGGTTTTAACAAGATATTAAACTGAAACTTATCAAAATGTGGCACTGTTCTTCTAGTGTCTGGAGTCTAGATTTCCCACTAAAAAATCCTACTCTTCAGCAGTAGATGAATTAATGTCAACTAGTACCCAAGGGGTAACAATTTCAAACACACCTGTTAGAGATCACAGCAATACAAAATCCATCTCTGACACATATACTATTCCTATAATTCACAGCATAAGCCAAAAAGGAAGGTAAGCAAAATGTACCTGGCAAAGGAGAAACACCAGATATAGGGCAAAGTGCCTTTTTCATGATAGCATCATTAACAGCTTGTGACTAGGTGTTCTGCATACCTCTTAAAACATTGGTTTTTATAATAAAGGTTGTTGTCTACCTCTGAACTTCAATAATAGGATACAACAGGGTTATATTCACAGATTAGGAAATTAAGATTTATCACGGGTAGACATAAGCATTCATATTTTGTAAAAAATTGTTAAAAAGCCATTAGTACAAAGTACTAAAAGGAAAATTCTGTACTTTATTAGAAGTTGCAATTAAATACTTCTTTTTCTTGGGACACCTCTTGATGGTTAATAAGTGTAGACACTTAAAGGGCTAGTGGACAAATCAGCCTTCTCTCTTTTAAAGCCATATATCTATATTTTGTCTGAAGACTACTGGATTCTATTTCATGAGAGAGAGTCCATACAGTTAGAATTAAACTGAGTTTCCTCTTGTGTTGCCGTTGTCAGTTATTAGTTACCTTTCATACCTCTCAACTTATGGTCAGTAACTTCCTGTATTTATCTAGTTATTCAAGGAGCAATGGCCCTTATTTACAGAGCAACTTCTGCCCTCCAAAGCAAGAAAGGAAACCCATAAGAATGAATGAGTGGGATTGATAGCACCAGATTCTATATTTTTAGACAATATATCCTGGGTATGTGTTCATTGATAAAATATAAGAAGGGCACCTATCCTATGTCTCAGATGCACAAACAATATACTATGCTAGCAATACTGTGAATACAAGAACATTTATTGCGTGTACAGCTAACACGGATTACTTTCTGAAATACACATGTGGTTGGTATTCACAATAAAAAATATAGATAAACAGGCAATGGCTGCTATTTTTAAAGTTTAGGACTTTTTAAGTTAACTATATTAGCCATTTTCATTTTCCCTTAAAGGGAAACAGGCAATATTATGCTTCCATTGCTCATTCAGTTGAAACTACTGAATTACACAACTTTCGAATGAGCAAAAATACTTGATCTGTTAAACATTTACTTCTCTCAGCCTCACATATTTAATTACTGGCTCTTTATCCATTCACACACAACAAGAGATTGTCCAGCTCTGTCTTGAGTAGATTTATACGGCTTACTTCCTCTGACTTCAGCAACTGTTCCATATGCCGACTAGCTTTGGAATAAAGAAATTGCGAGCAATTTGTCAATTGCTAGTTGTCGCCTCAATGTCAGTCTGTGACCTCGTATTTTTAAATTAGTCTCTTAAAGCAGCATTTTTTGCTAGCGTTAGTCCACTGCTTTTATTTTACCAATTTCGCAAGCATGAAATTATTTTTGTATTATAGGTGTATTGTAAAATATTTAAATTTACACACATCTCTTATCAAAAAGTCTTTGCATATTGAGGACTACTCAGACATCCACTTTCTGACATTATATAACGCAAAGCTGTTAATGTCTCTTGATAGCATTTAATAACTCTTGATTGACCTTTGCTTTGATTATTTAAGTCTAAAGAGGATCACAAATTTGATACAAACACAGTGTAAAACGATTCACAGTTGCTTCCTTTAATGTAGTGATTAGAAAAGACAGGACTACAGCTACTCGGATAGCTACCTGATTCAAAGGCATTCATCCACGTGGCTTTAACCACTGAATCTGCTGTATTTATTTTGATTTAGAATCTGTTGGTGTTCCTCAAACTGCTTCTTTACACAACCCATTCCTCATCTAAGACCGAACTTTTGGTTACACTATACAAGCTTACAAGCTCATGAAAAAATAAGACTTGCATACTAACTAAAGCCAACAGGAAAGGGTCTCAAAGGACAAGAAAAAAAAAAAATCAAGCCACAGGTCATTTTTGCTACTTTAGTTAAAACTAGCACTGTGCACAATCCACAATTGTTTATCAACATCAAACCATTATCAGTAAGTAGCAAGGATATTTTATTATAGACCTACACATGCCCTGACATCCTAGAAATAAATGACTATTAACATCAGCTCAGCTGCAAAGAGAGGCCAGCAATGCCAGTGAAAGGGACACGGTCAATTTAAACTTACTACACCTAAACTTACTATAACCAAAAGATTAGAGGAAATCATTCTTATTTTTTCATCTTACTTACTTTGAACATTTTACAGCACTTTGACTATCATTTTCCCTGCACACCCAGGCTGTTAGCCATTTGCATGTGTTTTTCACACAGTAACAGGAGAAAGACCACGTGTTTATAACACTTGTGTTAATAATAAGAAACTAGCTATTACTTCTGTACAGCTTTGCACCAGAAAATCTCAAGCACTTTACAGATATTAATCAGTCAATACCCCTGAGATAAATATCACCATTTTATAGACGAGAATAATGAGGCACAAAGGTGAAATGAATTGCCCAAAATCACACTGTATGCCTGTGGTAGAGCTGGGAACACAATCCAGGTATCTTAAATCACAATCCTGCGCTTTATGCAGAGGGTTATCTTTCCCCTTTCATTACATATAGTACCCAGAAAAGTCCAGAACCTCAAGAGTGGCATTCCACAGGAAAGAAGAAAACAAAAACCAAATCCCTTCATATTACAGATGTGGAGGAAAAAATAAAATGGAGAGAGCGCAAAAGGATTCCAGACTAGTTAATGAGGACAAATAGACCATTTATCCTTCCTGTGCCCTCAGATCCATAACACTGGACAGATGCCAAAGGGGGAGCCGTGTTAGTTTATTGTAGAAAGACAACAGAGTCCTGTGGCACTTTTAAAGACTAACAGATTTATTTATCTCATGCAATAAATAAATCTGTTAGTCTTTAAAAGTGCCACAGGACTCTGTTGTCTATGTGATAAATAAATCTGTTAGTCTTTAAAAATGCCACTGGACAGATGGGATATGTTTGAGATCACAAAGGGGAGGGCAGTGGCTGCACACAAAAGGAGGTTTCAGGTAGCAAACATGACTCCTGAAATGCCAAAAGTTACGATGATCATTGCCTGATGTCTCCTTATTGAGGTAATTTGACAGAGACTGGTCCAGGCGAGTGCATCAGATGGCATCCAACATCAAGACACACAGGTTGTATGTATACTGCATTTGTGTTACCTTCTAATGCTCCACAGGTTGCAAGAGTCTACAACATGGATATGAAATCAAGAGTTAAATGTGAAGGTACCTGATATTTAGAAAGGTCAGAGACTGCAGGTTGAGAATGGCCTCTGGGATGTAACGAATGCAGTTCTGATACAAGTTAAGGCTCTCAAGGGAAACGAAGTGACAAGCCTCTGCAGGAACCTCCGAGAGTCTGTTCCGGGACAAATCTGAAGGAGGAAAAGAAGAGGAGAGAGAAACAATCACCAAATGACCTTTGACTGAGTTCTTTGGTTCAGGAATTGTGCCTTCATACGTGTGGACGGTACTTTGTACATTGTGAGTGCTATAAATATAAAATAACGGCCACCAGCATCACCATGTCCTTTCAAAGGTATGTTCTGACAAATCATGTAGTTACTGTTTTGGGGTGGGTTTGTTTTTTATTTTTAAGGAAGGGGAGGAAAAACTTGTGCTTATAAAGGCCAAAAGACAGTTCCCAGAACACATGGGTGTGCTTGAGTGCCTCTGCTTCCCTCAACTGTGCATATCCCATGATGAGAGATAGCTTCTAAGGTAGGCAGGACCATAGTAATTAATGTTTTATAGGCCTACTGTAAACCATCACTTAGAATTGTACCCAGAAAAGACAGAAGCTAGTTCAGATCACAGGGTACAAGAGTAAAGCACCCCCCCACCTGCCTCCGCCAAAAAAACAAACAAACGAACAAACAAAAACGAAAAGCTGCTACATAATTGGGTCCCTACAATTTGTACAAGCGTGAGTTTCATAACCGTCTTCACACAGAAGCATTTGATTATGGCTAACTGTAGCAACTCCCATCCTTTATTGGTCATGCCACCTCCAAAAAAAGTTATTGTGAGTGATGGAAGGAACATCAAACTCACATAACACCAATGATACAAATTCCTCATTTTGGGATCCCCTGCTCTAGACATTTCCCTTTCAAAGAGTTCTTATTCTTTACTCCCACAATCTGTTTGATCCTCAATAGTGCGGTTTTTGTGTTTTGTTTTTAAATGAAAACAACCAACTAAGAAAACTTGGCAAAAGCTCTATAATTGCTTAATTAGATCCCCATTAGGAACTTATCTGCTCCAATATTGTACTAAAATGTAACATGAGAAAATCTAAAACAAACAAGGAGTTCTGTGGCACTTTTAAAGACTGACTAATTTATTTATCGCATGAGCTTTTGTGGGAGAAAATCCCACTTCGTCAGACGCTTGAAGAAAAGCTGTTTCCAAACAAACGAAGTGTCTAAACTGGATGATACACAAGGGTAGCCAATTATGTTTCTGCACATGACTAAAAACTGAAGTGCACTAAAAATATTTTAGATATGCAAAACTAGTCAAATGCTAAAGCACGCCTACACTGTGCTATTTATAATACAAGAAAGGAAAGGGAATTCAAGTTGCCTCCAATTACTAAAAAGTTCAAACAAGAAATAGGAGCAGAGTATTATTAAAAGAAATACAGAAAGACCTATTTAAATATCCACTCATTCCAGGCGCTGGAATAGTTTATGTCCAGTCTAACCTCTAAGGAATTACTAGAAAATCAACATCACCTATAAGGTTAAAGACTTTGTTTATGTTTCTTGGGCAAATCCCGCTACCTCTACTGATCCCACTGTCATACTAGGAATCAGACACACTCATCATCTCTACCACCTACTCAACTCCTTCCAATACATATTTGGTTTTTTTCCATCCTTCATACAGTTGTGTGAGCAAATATGTTTTTAATAACCAGTCATTTTAACAAGGTAAAAGCACACTCAATTAACAAGTCGTATATTTCTGGCAGAAGAAGCCAGGCAGTAATGGAATGAGTTTGACAACTGACAGAAGTCTTGATTGACTCTGATTGCATTTGAATTTTACCAACCTGCATTTAGAAACACAAATCAAAACAGGCTTTATTGGTTATTCAGGCCACAAGTCATAAGAGTAAATTGTACAGAATACTGAAGTTCTGACGAGCTTTGTGTCCATATTTTCTGAAGGAGGAAGTCACTGCAAAACCAGGATTAAGTGCAAAAAATGTATCACACTGAAATATTAGGAATCTTGCAAAAGATATTCAAAGTTCCTAAATTCATTCACAGCATGAGAAAGGCACTAAAGCATGTATAAAAACTTCACACTTTTCAAACAAGGCTTGCCTAAATTTAGAGTAACTTTTCCATCTCTACAGATCTCAGTGTCGTAGAAATGAAACAGAAATCTGATCAGCTGGATTTATTTCTACAAGGCCTTCAGAACATAACTGACTTGAGGCAGCAGTATTGACTCTAAATCATGCAAAGAAAGACTGATGAATTCAAGATTAGTTAATGGGGCAGCAGCAGTTTTACCCAAATGGAAGTCACTAATTTGCCACCCTTTGTGCTTTATAGAAAAACCAGAGCCGCCTCAGCAAGAGCACAAAGATATTACATATTGTGAGGGAAGAAAGAAACTGCCACAAAAAGAGACCAAGATGCCTATAAAATAACAACTGGTTAATTGGAGGGAGCATCTCAAGAGCCAGACAGAGGAAAAGTTATATCAGACAATCAAAAAGGCCATTTGAGAATGTAAAAATTGCATATGAAGTGTTTCGCTTGCTAATTACGAAGTCCTAATAAATGTACAGACAATACATCTTCATTTAAACTTCCGAATAATCTGAACCAGCTCAGTGTCCACATCTCAGCTGTGTCAGTTAAATGGAACTTTTCATTGGTATAATGGCATCATTATTGTCCCATTCCTCTGAAAACTAAGCCCCTGCCCCCCTGAACAATTAGACTCAGAAATGGCTTAAGCTAGTGACTCTCAAACTTTTAAAATGGAGCTCCCCGTGGACTTCTGTGTAACAATTGCACCCACCTTCTCCTGAACTGTCCCCCAGCCTGCTTTCAGAAAAAAGCCAGGGCTTACACACGGAATGTGTTACTGCAGCTCTGGAGCCGGATGTGACCCTCCAGAGAAAATGGAAGCGGCGACAGGGAATTGCACCTCATCAGCAGGATTATCCTCAGGCAGCAGCACGGACACAGCCGCCACTCTGGGAGCCAGCAGAGCAGCAGTGGCTGGGGTCTGTTGCGGCCGCAGGAGGCAGGCACCAGTGGGAGCTGCTTCCCCACTTCCAACACCTGGCTGGAGCTGCCCATGTGAGGCGCCAGGGGCTCCATCACCATCCAGTACTGCTCTCAGCCCAGCACCACTCACCCAGGAGGGGGAGACAGAGCCATCATCAGAAGTTGGGGGGGGCACTGCCCTCTACTCCCCAAAACTCTGCCCATGGCGTAGCCCCATTGCCCATCTCGCAGTTCCTTAGGGCAGCCCGCCCCCCAATAAGCTGAGTCTAAAGTGAACAACCCAAGGGACACAGTGCGATAGAGCAGACACTTAATAAGGGTAAGATGACAAGAGCTATCATTTCAGCAGCCAAATGACCAAGAAAAGCTGTATAGTAGATTCCTAGTACAAGGGAAAGGGGGGAAATAGCAGGATGAATGAAAACTGAAAAGGAAACACGGTATAGCTGTTCTGGGAGGAATTACACGGTCCAAGTCTGGAGCTACATGAAATAACTTTGGTTCCCTTGTGTTTACATCTTTTAAGACCATGACTGACTCAATATTTCCACAATGGTGACAGTAATTAGGAACAGACCCTCCGGTTACCAGCTTCTCATATAACATGAATATACAACTTTCATGCACTAGTTGATGTATGCTGCAGATGAATTCAATTGCTGATCTGAATAAATTCATTTGTGACCATTTCTCCAAACTGCCAGCCTGCTCCTTTTGGGCTTATGTGCCTAGGTTACAACATCCTCTAGATTAGGTCACAAATTGTTTCTTTTGAAGAATTTGTGATGTTTGACAGTTCAATTTTGAGAGAGTATCTTTAAAACAAAACAATTAAACCCATTACTGAAATTACCAATGTTTTGATTTAGTTGTAAATAAACATTAGATTTCTGTTTGTTTGTTTTTAATTCTTCCTACCAGCTTATTTTCATAAACAGACTGGAACAAAATGAAGGAATGCATAATCCTAATCAGATGAATATATCTGATGCTATGGCACCAATTTCTCACCCTGCTATAGGAGAATGGGAGATTACTGTTCTGAATCACACAAACCTGATTTGGAAGGTCCCAAATGTGAGAACATGGGTTTTTGGTCTCTGAACAAAGCCACTCATAAGGGTCAATCTGAGAACTAATCAATCGACTAGAATGTTTTCTTTTACTTTATAAGCATTAGGAAAATCTCGATTGGCAATATCCACTCTCACACCTGGAGGATTTCCTGACACAAGAGAACTGATCTCATTTCTTCCTGCATGCTGTTATACTGCAGCAACATTTTCAGTTCCTTTTGTTTTTTAAAACCAAAATCCAACCTTAACACCTTCAGGTTATTCAGAAGTTCTCTTCCTGACTCAACTCCTCCTCACCAAGCACCAGCTAGAATGAACTTTCTTCAAGTGCTTTCCTACCCAGGTTAGACGTCTTGTGGCACTTTTAAAGACTAACAGATTTATTAATCGCATGAGCTTTCGTGGGAGAAAATCCCACTTCGTCAACTTTCCTATCTTCAAAGCGTCTGACGAAGTGGGATTTTCTCC
>ML685900.1:2852146-2870168 GCA_007922175.1 Pelusios castaneus | reverse complement strand
AACAGAGTCTTGTGGCACTTTTAAAGACTAACAGATTTATTAATAAGTGCCACAAGACTCTGTTGTCTTTCTACAATAGACTAACACGGCTACCCCTTTGGTATCAGGTTAGACGTGTCACTGGTTGACGTCATTTAGGATGAGAGACTCTGACATCATTTAGGATGAGAATTCTTGAAATCTATTTGAAATGGAATTCAAGGCATAACTGGGAGAATCTGACACACTGTTTTACCTTTAGTTTACTCTTAATTCGGTTTATTTTGTCTAGGCAAAGCACAGGCATGAGTGCAGTATTACACATCATCCGAGTTGCAATACATTAACAATGGTCACACTCAGTGTTCCTTTCAAATATAGGATTTTTACATCTCAGTAATGAACTCACAAATGACTTCCAATTTTTAATTTTCAGTTCTAAATGTTCCACAGTGTTAGAAAGACAGGATTCACAAGCTGGTCTCTTCTTGATGGGAATTATGTTCCCGTTTTGGCTGAAACAATTTCCTTGTTCTTTTTGCAGATGGCGAGTGTTATATATAAACCACAGATGTGTGAACTGACCCCAGAAAAAGGAGGACTGAAATCTCCTTTAAAAACTGCTCCACATATCTGCCTGAAGAGTCTCTCTGATCTTTCAGCAATACAGTGATGAAATCTTTTTTTGAAAGAGACAAAAGATGACAGCACAAGGTAAACTTCCACACAAATCATTTAAGTCCAGCATGTGCCACTTGGATTTGACTTTTTAAAAAGCTCTTCTTCCTTATTAGCAGATCTTGCAATGTTCAAGGAAAGGGAGAGCTCTTGTTTACAATGAAGAGGTGACAGTGGCCTACATATACAATCCATCAGCAAGAGTTCTGACTTGTAATTCTGTAGGAAAAGTCACATGCAAATTACTTCTGACTTGTCTAGTAGCCCATATTATTGAAACAGATATTTTTCACAATAGTAAGTACAACATTTGGAGAACCTTCACTGTGGACTGTACATGCTGCAATCACAAGAGCCAGTTACCTGTGTTTTAGGGAACAGGCATATTCAGAATACACTGGATTCATCTCTCTGTCTATACGTAATACTGGCAATGAAAATATTGATGTTTATTCATTTGGGGCACTCTTCCAATATTGGTCAGCCCTGAAATGACAACCGAGATAGAATATCCCACTAAAAAAGCAATCAGTATTAATGGAAACAGTTTCTGATGATTAGGAACAAAATTTGACCCACATCAGAACTGCTAGAGCTATGGATCTGATATCTGTATATGGCAAAAAAAAAAAAAAAAAAAAAAAATGTAACTGCAAGCAGGGTTGTAAATTTAGGCCCTGATGCAAGATGCTGCATATGGAAAAAATCTCTGTCTTTGCACAGAGCCCCACTGAATATATAAATTGCCATCCTAAATCAGATCAGTCATCCATCTAGTATCTTCTCACTGACAGTAGCCAGTACCAATGGTTTCAAAGAAAGAAACAAGAAACCTTGTCGCAAGCAGTTAGTAATAACCTGACCACAAGTTACCTATTTCCAGTTCCAGAGAGGTAGCCATGTTAGTCTATTTCAGCAAAACAAACAAGAAGTCCTGTGGCACTTTTAGAGACTAACATTTATTTATTACATGGGCTTTCGTGGGTATAATCCCACTTTGTCAGATGCTTGAAATGGAAACCACAGTATGCAGGTGACTAAATTAATGCAGAGAAGGGTAAGTCACAAAATCAGTTCAGACTTTTTCAGTAAACCAAGCAAGCTGTTTGGATTCAAACAGTGTGGAACAATAGATGAGGTGAGACTGTGAATCACCTTTGGTAATGAGTTCCAAAGGGGGAACCCTGTTAGTCTAGTTTAGCAAAACAAACAAGGAGTCATGTGGAACTTTTAAAGCCTAAAAGCATCTGACAAAGTGGGATTTTCTCCCACAAAAGCTCATGCAATAAATAAATCGATTAGTCTTCAGAAGTGCCACAGGACTCATTTGCTTTGGTAACGAGTTAGCCATCCCAGGTCCCTATTCAAACCTACTCTGATAGTGCCAAATTTGCATATGAATTCCAGTTCCGCAGTTTCACCTTGGAGCCTGGTTTTAAAGTTTTTCTGTTACCATCAAGCCTGTCTTTTATAATTACAACACAATTCGGTGCTGAAGAGAGCAATGTGGATTGTAGAGATACCTATGCTTCTCTTGGGTTTCAATTCATTAGAACAACTGTTCTGGGGGACATGGTGAAACTCGGTAGTGCCCCCTCAATCTCATTAAGACAGTTCAATCATCCAGCAGAGATAGGACTGAATAACACTTTATCTACTTTGGGGGACTACCATTTCGTAACTATGTACCTCCTATATGCTGGTTCCCAAGGCATTATGGGCTTTATATCTTAGACAGGGAAAGTGAAGCAGAAAGGTTAAGTAATTTGCCAAAATGGATACTGCAGCAGTCCTGTGCCAGGCTCCACGTTCCATGATCAGTCTGTATTTCAGTTCATTACAGCCGTATTGGGTAGTGTGCCAGTCATACATTTAAGACAGATATACGTTTACATTTTTAAATGAAGATTTGCCGGTTTACCTTATTAAAGGCGGATCAAGTAGCAATGCTTATAACTACCTTCCATTATAAGCCCCTAATACTTTCCATTACAAACCCCTATTTTTCAATAGTTTATACAATTTTGGATAAACTAACTGTCAGTGCTTTGATTTTCCATGTTTGCTCTTTGGCCTGGCTGAATTCTTGGTTTGGATCTTTCAGCACAAATAGTTCAGTAGCTACGCCAATGTTGAAACAATTGCCAAATATTTTTCTGAAGGGCTCTAGTGCCTCCACTGTCTGGAGATACCATTTAGCAAAGAGATAGCCCTGGGGTCAGGATTGTGCCTTATATGCTATAAAAAAAATCAGATTTGGCTAAATCACAAGCCTCTGAAAATAACCATTTGCACATGTGACGCTTGCAAGAATCTGGCTGTTAAAGCAGTGTTTCCCAAAGGACAGGTCCCAACCCACCATTCCAGAACTAAAGGTCCAGTTCTAGAACCAAAGGTTCTAGATGTGTCACCACAGCTCAAGCTAAACTAACCCATCTCTGGACTCTAGAAAAGCAAGAATTTCTACTGGTCCAGCTGCAGCGGGGAGGGGAGGTCCTACCCCAGACTCACCCTGCAAGGGCGGATCCTGTCTCAGCTTCGGACATCATGTAGGGATGACTGGGCCAAATCTATGTGGTGCTGTGACTCCATCTGTCAAGTTGGAATGGTCAGAGCAGGAGGCTGGGCCTGGGCCCGGGCCCACGGGAGAGGAGCCGCTGCTGTGGGGCAGGTTTACTCTGTGACCCCCTGCTCCTCCACAATGAGCTGGGATTAACTTTGCAGTGCTGGAGCCAAGGCTGCATAAAGGTAATGGCAGAGCCAAAAAACCGTAAATACACGCAAAATGGCTATTCTGAGAAGGTCTCTCCCACCCGCCTCTTTGTTTCTTCATGAAAAATTTCAGAAAGTCTCAGCTTTGGTTCCACACCAGAAAAAAGCACATTTCAAAACCTCAATTTTTTGTGTGAGAAATGGAATCTGTGTTTTCCAAACAGCAGTGCTTATTATTAAAGTCAATGCAATTTATGTGTAAAAAGTTAACAAATGCAAGAAGACTCGTCCCATTAGGTATTGATGTCACAGATCTTGTATATAAAATTATTATTATGGAAAACGGTGCAATACTCAGCACCAAAAGAGTAACACACGAATGGACGTTCAACATTAAATATGATTTTCATTTTGTTGTTGTTTTTAATTATTTTAACGGAGATTTTTTCCCCCTGTGGTATTATCTACTCTTTTCCACATTAGTGAAAACCTCATGTGTGCTACATGGAAAAATACTAAATATAGTATGTCAGAAACATTTATTTTAGAGCGCTGTGCATAAAATGATATGCTACATACAGCAGTTTGAAGACAATCTAGTTGAAAATGGAGAATGCCATTCACAGAATAAAAAACCCAGCAATCAATATTAATACCCACAGTAGAAGAGGTAAACATCCCGACCAGAATCATAACTCAGGAAAAATGCTATTTCTCTTCCTTGAAGAATAATATTGTTTTCCATTGTTAAAGAATAATATTGTTTCCTGTTTGCTGAAAGAAGAAAGGTTGAATGGGATTCACTTCACAAAGCTAAAGCAACTGCATAACTGCTGGCAAGCAGGGCAAGCAAGGGTGTTGAACTCTGGTACTTATAAGGAAAAGAAAACTGCTAAAAGTCTTCAGACATCACTTCTTCTGTGTCACTAGGACCTGGAACAGGAAAATGCACAGCCTGGATGAGAACAGTTCTGCAGACAGGTTCCTCATGTACACACTTAAAGAACACACACAAAGCTTTCCTTAGTGCAGTATGATTATTAAATGGTAGTGGACAGGACTTAATCCCAATCTCTTGCTCCTTAGGGCGTATGTTTTGCACAGGGAGCCTGTGCCTTTAAGGGCGGGGAATGGGAGGAGCAAAGAAAATGTTTGAGGCTGACCTCCAACAACCACTTCGAAATGAGTTGGGCAGAGTTCAGTAGCTCCAAAAGAGATTTCTGAGCAAGAAGAAAGATGACCTGAAAGCTGGGCGTGGTAGTGGGATAAAACAGGAGAATTTGACAGGTGAAATTCTATCTTGGGGCTTCATATTGTTGTCTTTGACTTCAGAATCTGAGCACAGTGACATACCAGACCATCCAGAGAATGTTTCTTATGCCCTGAATTAACAGAGCAGTGAAAGTTTAAGTGATGAGGAGAGAAGCATCAAGGTGGAGAGCGTAGCTTCATCCTAACCTTTCCTCATGATGGAGGAAGTTACAAAATTCAGTATTTGCTCCACCTCCAGGATTGGGAGCTTTTTCTCACAGAATTCCAGCAAAACCTCTCTCTTCCACCAGTTTAATAGTTTCATTTTTTCCCCTCACTGAATATGGCTCCCAGCCAACAGTCTGATTACATTTTTTGTCTTCATGCATCGTTAGAACACTGTGCCAAGTTAGCTAAAACAAGCTGAAACAGGAGAAGTGAGTTGAAATAAAGCTTCACTGAGAAATGAACCAAGGGTCCCAGGTCCACAAAGACGGATTATATAAGAAAACAGGCTCTTTTCTTAGATGGAAGGCCGAGCTGCAGCCCTTCCTGTTATTCACTGCTATTTGCTGTTACTTGTGCATAAAATGACCATAAAGATAGCTGCTCCCTATTGCTCTCCAAGATGTGTTGCTTGTGTCCATCCCAAACTAAGTGTGAGAGTACCACATGCATGACCCACCTGAAAGTTTTCCCCCAGAGTACCCACAGGGTTGGCTGTGGAGCCGCTGAGAGGCCAACCCTTCCCTCCTCAGTTCCTTCTTGCCAGATAATTCCAACAGTGGGGTAGGTGGGAGGGTTTTGGAATGGATATGAGCAACACATCTCGAAGAACAACAATTACAGAAGGTGGACTTCAATGGACTTCGGTGCTGGAGAGGCGTGACGATGCCATGGCTCTTTGGCAGTGTCCTTGGACTGCGCCCCTTCCCATATCGATGCTGGCGCTGATTTGACAGCCTGTTCTCCAGAAATGCCTCTCCTTTTTCTGAGTCCTTGGACAGAAGCTCCGGCAGAACTTGTACTTGTCCTGCAAGTGTGACTCGCCCCAAAACTTAAGGCAGGAGGGGTGCAGGTCATTGGTTTCTTACTGGACGTTCATGAAGCGGGGCATGCCCCAACCAACTAAACTATCTGCTAACAGTAACTCTATTCTAACTACAGTACTGCAACTCCAAAGGGGTAGCCGTGTTAGTCTACTGTAGAAAAACAACAGAGTCCTGTGGCACTTTTAAAGACTAACAGATTTATTTATCGCATGAGCTTTCGTGGGAGAAAATCCCGCTTCGTCAGACGCTTTGACACGCGAACTTGAAACAATTTAGGTAAGAATGTAAAACCCCCAGGTAGACCTTCTCATTTGGGTTTAAAGTGGTTTATTTTGATTTCCCTTAAATCTATTCCTTGCCTATTTAAGATAAATAGAAATAAGCCTACTTCTAACCAGAATGAGAGGGGTGTCATAGCCTTTTGGAGCCATTTAGTGAAACTGATCTTAAAATTATATTTTAAACTAAAGTGGTGCAACTCTGCATGCAGATGAGATCTTAGAACCCTTTCACGTAAATGAAATATAAAAACCTGGATGGAAATGATTTAAATAATGTCATTTTAGCCAAGAATTTCAAGGTGTAAGTTATTTGGAAATAAATATTTGATTGAAGCTTCTATTACAGCAAAATTCAATTTTCTTTTAGCATTACAGTACCACCACATCAAATCCTGAAGATTAAACTAATCTTCCTTGGGAAGAGTTTTGCTACAATAGAATTTTTTAGAATCAAAGAACATCAGATTTTCTAAAATAGATCTGAACACCTCAATTCTAGGGTATGTTACATGAAAGTCTGCATGTAAAATGTAACACTTGTCCTTCACATACCTTGCACCTTATCACCTCCTTGTGCACACTCTCTTCCTATCATGGACTCGCACAGATATGACCATCTAGTCTGACCACCTGAACAACACAGGCCCCAGAACCCCCGCCCCCCTTTCCTGCAATAAACCTCTAACCTATGACAGAGTTATTCAAGTCTTCAAATTCTTGATCTAATTTAGAACACAAGGCCTGTGGAGCAGGGACCTATTTTTTCCAATTCATATGCACGGTGCCATTGCACAACTAAGTTACTACAGAATAGTAAGTAGATACACTCCCAGTCCCACATGACAAACAGTGCTCTCCTTTTGTCTTCTCCTCCTGTGGGCCTGTGCTACTCTGAAATGTCTGCCCCTCTCCAAGCATCCTTCTCATGTCATCCCAGGAAACCTCCTTCCTCCAACCAGAATATCATTTCCTATGTCTTCCCTCGGCTCCTCTCTTCCCCAGACCCACCCCGTGCTGCCAACATGACTCTGCACCAGCTGCAAGATGAGATAAGGGCTGGCTGGGCTTGGCAGTCAGTCCATAATCACTACAGGTATGCTTACGATTGAGATTTTGTGGGTTTAAAAAGAAATAATTTCCACATGCTTAAGTTCTCAGAGGATACATGTTGCAATTGCTCCAATACAAGCAGATTAGTGTATTAAGATTGAATTCAGCCCCAATACATCAAAGACCACACTGACGCTGTAGATGGCCTCGATCAGTGGTTCCCAGCCTTTTTGGCTCAAGGGCCACAGACATGTCCGTCGTCATCCCTCCACCCCCACCTCCCAACCAAATGGAAGGAATTCAGTGAGGAGGCCCTCCTGTCCCCCTGGCGGCAGTGGGAAACTGCATGGATCCTGTAACCCCATGCGCTCCACCTGGGTCCCTAGGCAGTGGCTCCCTTCTGCAGCCAGGACCCCAGCACCTAGGGACCCAGGGAGAGCTCTATGCTGTGCTCCCTATTATAGCTAGGGGAGAGGAGCGCTGAGCTCCCTGTGGCTGCAGCAAAGAGCCTGCACCAGTATTTTAGCAATGTGCTACACTTGGGTCCTTAGTCAGCAGCTCCCTTCTGCAGCCAGCAGGAGGGAAGCAGCGGGCCACTTTGAAAGCCCTCACAGGCCACTTTTGGTCCCCAGGTCACAGAGTGGGAACCACTGCCCAGATTAACCTCTCTCTACCTTTGTAACTCTCCACCTCTACCAAGCTGGGTAGGATGCTGTGTTTGCTTAAAAGTCAGGCTGTTTTCACGTGCACATTCTTGTGCAAATACATGTTTCTAGAGAGATGTTAAAATCAACAATGGATGGTCAGACTGTCCAGGGCAAGTCCTAATTCCAAAATGTTCCTGTTAAAAAATTATGATGAGAAACCATGAGAAACTGCCCAGAAAATTCAAGGGTCCTAAAACCAAGTATGAAACCTTACATAAAAGAACCATGTACTTACGGAGAAAAACAGGAATTAATGCTCAGTTTTAGAAGACAAATCTATGTGGTTACTACCAGAGCATCTTCATAATTATGACACTGCAGGATACTGCTTATCAGTCTGTGTAACCAGGTCATCAGATCTATCTCATTCCATTGCAGACGCCTTCAACAATATGGTATTTTACTGGAGGAAAAAGCTAGGAGTCAAAAGGCTTCTTTATGTTCTTTTAATGGACTCCTTGAGGCCATCCCATATTCTGACATCATCCTTAACAAACAGAGGCTATTATGCTTTACATACGGCAATGCTGCCATTTCTAATAGGACCTTTATTGCCAGAACACTAGAAAAAGCTGAAAGTATGCCAAGTCTTTGTACAATACAAGCCACATGATGAGACATAAATTAACAATATAGGGTATGTATGAAGAACATCCTATGTCAACAGCATCATGTTCAGAGGAGGAGATAAACTAAAGCAATTGCCAAAGCATATAGACTCTGGAAGCCTTAAAGGTCCCCATCGTTCTAAAGAACACAAGGAACAGATTTAAGTGGTAATCTACGAACTATGGGGTCAGCAGTAAATATTAGTACTACTTCCTCAGACAGAATATTTTAAAGCTGAATTTTCTTTTTTTTAAAAAGCTATAATACAAGTAATTGCTACATTCTCAATAGACTTAAAACTATACTTTTGTAAAAATCCAATATCATTAGCAGCAAATATCACAAACAGTAATGTCTACTTTTTAAAACATTTCTGATGGTGGACTTTAAAAAAAATCCTTATTTAGGAGAACAGATGATTCCAGGCCTGATGACAAGCCTTTCACCCTTGGGGACTGATTCAAATCAAGCTCCAAACAGAATTGTTACTGTGAGAGCTGTTTGATGTCCCATGTGAAATGGGTTGGTGGTACCACTTCAGCTCCTAGTGGGCAGGATTCCATGCCACAGAAACCATGGAAGATGGACAGGACTCTGTCTCCATGCTCTGCTTGCTTTGTTGATAATGGGTTTCTATTTCCATAGCTGTCAAACAGCCATCTTTCCTGAGCACAGGTTCCACTACTATTCTAGTTTAATGTTATAAAAACAAATTTGAATAATTATATTTGATCTTCTATGACTTTTTAAAAACAAAAGCCCAGAGTAAAACTTCTGAAATAAAAAAATCAGAGGGAAATTAGTTCATGCATTCCAAAATATGACATCAGTATAATGACTCTAGAAAAACATATTAATGATCCTCAGCAACTTGACACCCTCTTTAGGTCCCCTGCTAGAAAAATACTAGACTGTGTTGAAACAAAGCAGGGTTTCAATTCACAAGTGAGCTATGCAATTAAACTAGAAGTGAGAGTAAATGTGCAGTAAATGAAGTCAACTTTCTTCCCCAGAGAAAGTTAATTTAAGTTGAACAAGAATTATCACGTCAATTGCAGCAATTTAAATTTAGGCCGTAGGAACATTTATGGTTTTCTACTTGTCATTTCAGAGCAGAAGTTATTTAACAAAACTTATTAAAATTACTTGGTTTAAATAAAATTTCACATGTCAAATGTGAAAACAAAGTGGGAAAGGACAGGTATGCTGGCATTTTATAGAACACATGCCCATTATTCAAGCCTCTAAACTCATATACAACTTTAAAAACTGAGAATTAATGCCAAAAAAACTTACTACAAAGTAAAAAAGAAATTCTAGATTCAATACTAAAACAACTCAAGTCCCATCCAAAACTTCATTCAGATAAACACCTGTATAAATAGAGAGCCAACAATCTCAAGCTCTGGTGAACCAATAGGGAAGTGAGTTTTAGCACTAAAAATATTACAAAGAAAAACACCATACAACAAATATTGCAAAATTTAAATAGTTAGACTTAACAGGTATGCCTCTGCTGATCTCAGCTTTCAGAAGTCTGCGTGGAAAAAGAGTCTTTGAGACAGTGAGGGTCCAGGTCATTTCATGTTTTAAAACACCACCAATAACTTTAATTGTACTGAGAAGCAAAGAGGAAGCCAGCCGAACATGAGCACATTTCCCTTAGGTTGCATAATTGATTTGCACCACTACAAGAGTTTAGAAGACAATATTTTAATATACTCAAGCATAATATTTTCACAGATTAATTTTATCAAATTTAAATATAAAATATTGCAGTATCAGATCTGCCACTGAGAAAGTAGATAAATACAAGGAAATTGAAGCCAATCAGGAGATTTAGCAATGGCATTCATAATGAAACGTGAGGTCCTTGAAATATGACTGATCATTTGTTAACACAAGTAAAGGTTTAGATCCATTCAAACACATCTCACATAAGATCACTTAAGAGCACAAACCTATTGCTATTAAAATAACATCTGATGGAGGTATATCCAACAAACCTGAAACAATAAAGCAAGTATAGACGACTTCTAAAGGAGTCGCCAGAAATGAAATTTGAAGCAAGAATAGAAACACAACAGGTTAGTATTTATCCAGTGCATTTCACCTGATAAATCCCCAAACTACAAGCAAGAATCCCTACATCCCCACTAAACCGCAACTACTTTCAGGGTGGAAACACCTGTTTTATCAGTGAACAGAAACACTACACAAAATTTTTAATACAGGAAGTGAAGAACACTGTTTTCCATTTACATCAGGGTTGGTAGTGCTCCATAGGATGAAAACAGTTACTTAAATTAAAATATGATCAAAACATCAGGCTCCAGCATTTTGTGAACAAGGGGCAAGATGTCCGCTTTACATAAACATTGAAAGAATAAACAGTACTCTTTCACTGACCGGGACAGCAATGCGGAAAAGCTTTCATGGTGAACAAAACTCTAGCAGCAAGAGTGAAAATTTCACTTTGGTACTCAAGCAAAGAACAAGAAATACCCTCTAACTACACGAAACCAGTAAGCAGTTACAATTTAATGAATTTGTGCAGCATGGAGCTTCTCGCCAACATGCAGTCCTTGGAAAGTGGGCCCCAACCTTCACACCCACTTGGGGGACAAAGGTACCCAGCACATTTTTAAGCCTCCCAGGCAGTGACTAAAGCATAAGAGTGGCAGTCTGGAGACCCTGGTTCTGTCACTGACTCACTGCATGATCCTGAGCATCTCATTCAGCATTTTGTGCCTCAGTCTCCCCATCTCTAAAACCGCTACCTTTGCCAACCACTTTGTGCAAGTTATTTTCTCTCACGCCCGAATGGACGCTGCCAGCATAACTGTGCTCCAACATCATACGGAGACATTGGTTCACAGCAAAAAGTGCCACCTCCATAGCCACAAAAGTCAATTCCTGCAGTGTCTGAATATTTCTTAGAAGTGTCCCATCCAAGTATTAGTCAGCCCTGACCCTGTTTACTCGGAAAAATTGCATGAGATTACAGCTTGTGTGGGGTAACTTCAAACTGTTGTGTGTGAAGCAGCAAACATAAAAGTGTCTAGAATGCTCTAACAAAGTAGTCCTACTAGTAAATTGTTCCTTTTCATTTTAAATTTTGTTGTACTGAAACTTCAGCCTTAAAAGACGGGAAATGATCTGTGATTTTATTCTTTTTTCTTGCTATGACTCAAAACTAGAGAATACAAGCCTGTAATTACGGTAGATGCCTTTGCCTCAAAAACCAAATAATGATCCGCCAGACACCTTCCTCTGAACCTATCAAACACGGCCACAGATCACCCCTGCGTTAGCAATCAGGAAGCAAGATGGGCCAGTCAAACGAAGTGAAGGAAGAAGACATGAAGAAACAGGAAATACCATGGTAAAAGATTTCTTTATGCAGCTAGAAAAAGTCAATGGGGAGAAAGAACAGAAGAAATTAAGAAATTTCAGTTTGTTTTGAATACAAGGCCATTAAACATGAACTTCTGTTTTTATCTCTTAATGTGATTTTTAAAATTCCAGGGCACTGACATGTCGGGGTTTGAAAAGGTACTCGGATTAGTGAGAGGGGGCCCTGAAACTCTCAGTTTCTGAGGACCTGAAGCTTGAAGAAAGGGTTATGTTACTAACTCTTATGGTTGAAGACAACAGTTGACATATTAAATACATTTTAAATGATCCACTGCTGACTTCCTCAATAAGCAGACAGGTGCATACTTTACCAAGCAACAGCACAGGGAAATGAACATGACTCCTGTTATTTTGAAGGCTGCAATTCAGATCCCTGATGGGCAGCAATGAAAACTGTCAAGAACAACCTTCATTTCATGCTTCTGCTGTTTGTGAGATCACTGCAGAGGCGCGCACTTAAGTTATTCATATGAGGAGGACCACCAAACAGAGTAATTTTAGGGGACAGAAGTACTGGAGGAGAGTAACTGAAACCCTCCCTTAACCCACAGCAGCAGGAAGTAGACCGCAAGAGGAAGGAAAGAAGAGGAGAGACAAACCTCCTTTCAGCAGCTAGAGTAGGCCAAACTGAAACTTTCAGGCGGAACAGAATCACACCCCCAGAGCACTAGCAAGAGAGTAATATGAAAAGTGGAGCACTCTAGCACCACGGTGAAAGCTCCATTACCCTGCTCATTGCCAAGAGCTAACTGGGCTGGGAGACCCGGCCCTTTAAACAGTGGCCCCCACATCTCTCTGGTGCATTTCTGCAAATTCCATATCTACCATTGGAAATTTTACATCTCCAGCTATTAACGCTTCAACATGCTCAGGGCCTGAACAAAATAACTGTACACTGAAGGGACACAGACTAGCTATTCTGGCTGCTGCTGCACACTGGGTGGATGTTTTCAGAGAACTATCCACTATGACTCCAGGATCTCTTTCTTGGATGGTAACAGTTAATTTAGATTCATCGTTTTATATGTATGGTTGGGATTATGTTTTCCAATGCACATTACTTTGCATTTATCAACAATGAACTTCACCTGCCATTTTGCTATCCATTTTCCCAGTTTTATAAGATCCTGTTGTATCTCTTCACAGTCTGCTTTGGACTTAACTATCTTGAGTAGTTTTGTATCATCTGCAAATTCTGTTTACCCCTTTTTACAGATTATTTATTAATATGTTGAGCAGTATTGATCTCAGTACAAATCCCTGGGAGACACCATTATTTACCTCTCTCCATTCTGAAAACTGATCATTTTTTCTTCCTACCCTTTGTTTCCTATCTTTTAACCAGCTAATGATCCAGGAGAGGTCCTTCTCTCTTATTCCATGCTGCTTACTTAAGAGCTTTTGGTAAGAGAACTTGTTAAAGGCTTTCTGAAAATATAACTACACTATATCCACTGGATCACCATTGTCCAAATGCGTGTTGATCCCCCCAAAAATTCTAGTAGATGGGTGAAGCATGATTTCCCTTAACTTTGTGCACCTAACAGCATTTTGCACTTGGTCAGCTTTCTTATTTTCCTTGTATGGTTTAAGTTAATCAATTTGCAATTTCCCTTGCTTACATGTTAACAGAAGAGAAGAAACATGTTTCAAAAATAGGAAAATACAACAGTAAAATTACAAAATTTGCCATTAATATTCAAGGCAAATATGGTACCTGAAACTACATTTAAATCTTTTTAAACTAATTAGGTTTCAAGAGATGCGTCACATTAGCATAAATGTTCTATTGAATCATGTTTTAATAGTAGCTAATCCACTTTTCTAGAGTAGCACTTTAGGGCAAATGAATATAAATTACACTGTTCTAGCCAATATTTATAGGTAAACAAACATGTCTCATTTTAAATTATATTTGTAAAAGAAAACATGTTTTAAAAGTAACATGCATAGTGCATAGCCACAATACTTTATTCATACTCAAACTGTGCACTAGTATATTTGAAACAATTCAATACTTATACTACACTTTACAACCTCAAAGAACTGTACAAACATTATCTAATTAATAGATCTAAACTCCATTCTTTCCTTTCCTGTAAAAACAGCCTGAGCGTTACAAATTTCAGAAAAATCATTTAAACTATATAAAAACATACAAAGCATTTTAACTGCAACAAGAAATAAAACTCATGGCAAGAATAGCTATTTCTAATTATTTGATTACTGTTATTGCACTGGGGCTCATATGAAATCAATGAACTAGTAGATGATCTTACATCAAGTAAGAACAAAACTAAATTTGAGAAGAGTGAGACGACCATTAAGACAGGATAACCTGCAAAACACTGCAGCCATCACTATTTTCAATTCCTAAAATGCTGAGTTTTCATAAAACACATTGTGTGGAGGTGTTTGTGACCACAAAATTATGCCCTTAAATGAACACACAAGATTTAAATCCAGGATAAAACTAGATTACAGCTTTCATAACAGACTCTTCATTCAGTATGGTTACCAATACTTCCTTTAACTTGCAATTTTAAGTGAACTGAATTATAACAAGATGTAGTAAACCAGATTTTTTAAAAAATATGAAAGATGTATAGGGCATGTAAAATGCTTCTTTTAAAAAATTATACCATTTCACAACCAGTAACAGAGTTCTCAAAACAGCTGAAATGCAGATGTGCTTCAACAATCCGTTATACTAACTTTTAACTATTGTTATGCTTTTAATTCTGCAAGATACAATAAGCCTAACCCAATACAGAATATTATTGCTTCTAGATATAAAACCATGTCTCTGAGTATTATAAATGAGTTATCAACACAAATGTGACAGACTATAAGCAGGAAGCTATTAAAGGCGGAGAGGCTTTTGAGGTTATAGGAACAGAACTGCCATATTCTATCAAACCAATGGTCTATCTAATCCACCTTGAATTCTACAATTCAATGAAAATACAAATTCAAGAACTCCAATACTCCAAATTTGACGTCTGTTTCTTAACCCTGAGCTAAAAAGAGAGAACAGAAAGAGAACACTAATGCTTTCAACAAGAACTCAAACAGAATTGTTTAATATTCAAACACTGACTAAGTGCAGCTAAAATTCTCTGCATGTTATTTCAAACCATTTTTGTGCCATATATAGTTGATAATACTTGTCTCAGAATACTGCAACATGAGAGGGGTTAAAATAAATTGAGAGAAGCAGTACTTTCAACAAAAAAATCTTTGGAAAAATGTTTCACAACAATTGCAAGAACATACCAAAACCAGATGTAAAACAGATGTGGCTTTAATCATTGTGTAAAATTTGCAGTTTTATGCAGTCCTACGATGAATGACATGATGGCACCTTTTACTGAAAATGGAGCTCAGCAAACTCATGTTTAATCAAAAACAGTATTCTCAAGAACAGAAACTGCCAAAAACAAAGCCGTCTGCACCATTTTGTGTGTGTCCAGGGGCTGAAGACTGTGCACTAGCAATAAACATTTTAATTAAAAATGTATTGGATTAGTATTTCTGTGCTCTCTGTTATATCATCCATCCTCATTTTATTTCCCAGCCCTGCTTGCTTTATCCTCAGTTCTTTAGTGAATAATCCTGTGCTCAGGACATCGATTTACCATTGAGGAAATAACTGATATCAAACCCAGGATTAGGACATCAGTGAAAAAGTCAAACGAGACGATAAACTCTAAGGTGGCAAACCCCAGCAGCACAAACTGGTTTTATAATTCATAACTATATTAAGGAAAATCAAAATTAACATGCTAGGCACAAACTGTTTCTACAGTGAAAGAATTTTCCCATTCTGAATGATGAGCTAGAAGATTTAAGCATCAGTGTAAAATATGAAAGGTAATCTAAACCTTCATTCTTCCCACACCACTTTTAATCAGAACTATGATCATCTCACACACAAATGTAATTGAAATATGAACAGGATTTGCAGAACAGACCTACAATATATGATACTTGGATACTGTCCAATATCCTTCATTACTCAACGGCTGGCCCACTTGTTTAGCACAGATGAGGCCCAGAATAATTTTTCACTGTGCTCAGCACAAGTTCACCTGCCCCTTAGATACCCAGCAGAGTAAAAGGAAGAAGCAAATATTGTGTGGCACATCAACACATTCACTTTTGGGCCTTTCATCTATAGAAATATTATCCCGAAACTGAGCGTGCAACAGTTACAACAGAAATCAACTAACCGATGTTCTAATTTTTGTGCTGAGTTACTTGAATATTACACCAATTGGTAGTCTAAATACAAAGGCCTAAGACTTGACTAGGAGAAATCCAATAGTGCTAATAAATAATAAGAATGGATTAAGCAGGCTAAGCGTCCACTTGTCCAATCACTACCCAAAAACTAGCTGATTTAAAATAAATTGACCAAATTTCTTTCTAATGATATAATTTGTTCCACCTCATAACATGCTGACAGTTGGCTCTTTGCAAGAGTGACATACACAGCACTGAGGCAATAGTTATCAAAGCTCATCTTAGATGGACAGGTCATATTATCACAACAGGTGATGAAACACTCCCGAAAAATGTCTTCTAAGGTGAGCTGAAACTCAGAGAGTGCAGGAAGGGATGTCAACGTAAATGGTTTATAAAGACACCGTTAAGCAGATTCTCAACTTGTGAGGTATAAACACTAATAACGGTTGAAGGTATAGCTGTGGACAGGCCTGAATGGCGAGCAACAGCCAGTAAAGACTATAAGGCCTTTGAGAAAGACTGGCTCTGGAGGATTGGAGGATTTGGCCCAAAGAAAGCTGATGATCTTCAACAAGGACACACTCAGGACGGAAGAATCCCATACGCTGCTACAAACGGGGGACCAACTGGCTGGGCAGCAGTTTTGCAGAAAAGGACCAAGCGGTTACAGTGGACAAGAAGCTGGATACAAGTCAGCAATGTGCCCTTACTGCCAAGAAGGCTAACAGCATATTGGGCTGCATTCCCAGGAGCACTGCCGGCAGATGGAGTACTCCCCCTCTATTCAGCACTGGGGAGGCCACATCTGGAGTACTGTGTCCAGTTTAGAGTCCTCCACTACAGGGAGGAAGTGGACAAATTGGAGAGAACCCAGCAGAGGTCAATGAAACTGACTAGGGAGCTGGGGCACATGACTTATGACAGGAGGCCGAGGGAACTGGACTTGTTTAGTCTCCAGAAGAGAAGAGTGAGAGGGAATTTGATAGTGGCCTTCAACTACATGAAGGAGGGTTCCTGGGAAGATAAGAGTTAGGCTGTTCTCAATGGTGGCAGAGGACAGAACAAGGAGCAATGGTCTCAATTTGCAGTGGGGGAGGTCTAGGTTGGATATTAGGAAAAACTTTCTCACTAGGAGGGTGGTGAAGCACTAATGGGTTATCTAGGGAGGTGGTGGAATCTCCATCCTTAGAGATTCCCAGCCTGACAAAGCCCTGGCTGGGATAATTTAGTGGGAGTGGTCCTGCTTTGAGTAGGGGGTTGGACTAGATGACCTCCTCAGGTCCCTTTTAACCCTAGTACTTTATGATGCAAAAAACTGCCTGAAGAAAAGAGTCTACGAGGGGAGCCCACACATTCCCGTGTGGCATCTGTTCATAACCTTGCTCCTTGCAGGTTAGCTAATACAGCCACGAGAAAACATAGAAGATGCCATGGCACCATAATCAGATAAGACAGCCATGCTAAATTAGAAGCAAACTTTTTACAAGAATAAAGACCTGAATATTTTCTTGCCAATGATAGAAGGATCCATTTTTTAAGTATAAACCAGTATTATTTTGTATCATTTCTGGTGGCTCTAACCAGTTTCACAGTGCCACAGAAAAGCCTACAAGGGAAATAGTCATTCTGTTTTCAGGGCAGGGTTTGAATAGTGTGCAGTAAATAAAGTCTACATACAGTCACACGCTGAACCATAAAGAGAAGATAAAATATTGAATAGGGTGCTCATTATCTGAGCACTGTCTTTCCATAGATTTAAAAAGTCAGGAATCTCATGGAAAAAATAGCAAGAGATCATGTAACTAAAGACCACATCGTAATCCATATGTACCAGAGAGCTGAATTAAAGGTTGCACAAACAGCCTGAATTCTGGCACTTCCTTAATTTTGTATGCTTGACTTTGCAATTTTAATGTTCTATTAATGAAGTTCTTTGTGTGTCTCACATAGCTTTAAAAGACCACTCTCTATCTCTTTTACTCTCTCTCTCTCACACACACACACACACACACACACACACACACACACACACACACAC
>ML685900.1:2812200-2840829 GCA_007922175.1 Pelusios castaneus | reverse complement strand
GTGTGAGCAGTGGGATTTTCTCCAGGAGCGCTCGGGCCATAGAGCAGAGTGTGAGCAGTGGGATTTTCTCCAGGAGCTCAGTCCGCAGAGCAGTGGGTCAGTCTGGATTAGTGCGGCAGGCCCCCCGGGGCCAGGCCGGGCCGGGGCAGGGACCCTCGGCTCTCCCCGAGCCCAGCCCGGCGGGGGCAGCTGGAGACGGGCGGTTACAAGCCCCACCCCTCTCGCCTGACAGCTGCCACGGCCCCGCCGCGCCCCCGAGCCGGCTCGCCCAGCCCGCCCGGCCCCGGCTGCGGAGTGACTCCGGAGCGACTCCGGAGCCGGCCGCCCCCGGCGCGCGCTCACCGGCCTGCGTGGTGTCGCTCAGGTCGTGGTTGGCGGCGCTGCCCCGCGGATAGTCCCGCAGCTTCCGGCCGCTCAGGCTCAGGGCCCCGCTCACCGCCGCCTCCTCCAGGGCCCGGTCCAGGGAGCGGCTCCACGACCCCGGCCCGCACGAGCCCGCGGGGGCCCCGCCTGGCATCGCCCCCGAGCCGCCATCCACCGCCGCCAGCAGCGCGGCCGCCATTTCCCCCCGCCGACTCCAGAGCGGAGCGCCCCAGAGCACTGCGCAGGCGCGGGGGGGATGGATAGAGAACGCATGCGCAGCAGAGTCAACTCTCCGGGACTGACAGCAACGAGAGCGCATGCGTGGCTGGGTTGGGGCTGATTGACTGACACTGATCCATGTGCCTAGGCCAGGGGTTTTCAAACCATAGGTCAGGACCCAGGACTGGACCGCAGCCCCTCAGGCACTGGCTTACACCAAAGGAGTGGAATGCACTGCTCAAAGATCCAAAGGGGAAGCTCTGTTAGTCTATTGCAGAGAAACAACCAGAGTCTTGTGGCACTTTTAAGATTAACAGATTTATTTATCGCATGAGTTTTCATAGGCAAAAGCATCAGGAGGCTGACAAAGTGGGATTTTCTCCCATGAAAGCTCATGCGATAAATAAATCTATTCGTCTTTAAAAGTGCCCCAGGACTCTGTTTCATTGCACAAAGATGCAATTGTTGGATCATGGGCATAAATGATCTTTTTCAACTGGCTAAGAGGGAAAAAGTTTGAAAACCACTCGGAGGATCCTGGGCTTCTGCAGCTCTGCTCCTTCGCCCCCCACAGCAAGTGGCAGAGGATTGCCTCCTTCCTTTCGAAGACACAAGGGGAAGCCCAAGGAACCTCTTTCTGTCCCACAGGAATGGGACCTAGGACCTCAAAGTTGGGGACAGGCAGGAGCCAGGGTGCAGCTGCCTAGGCACTTTTCACCTCCTTGAACTAGAGGCCTCCCCTAGACTGCTGCTGCAGGGGGCCACTGCAGTTAATCACTCAATCAGACAAGAGAATGGTTCCTAGCTGTCACAGCTATTAGGCAGAATAGCTGCCCGTAGCATAGATAAACCAGTGTAACCAAAGCAGGGTTAATGTTTAAAGCAGGGATGTCAAACGTGGCCCAGGAGCCGAATGTGGCTGAATGTGGCTGACGGGTCAAACCTCTTCCAGCCAGCCCATGACTGCACTTGGTGGGACCACACTCTCTCCCTAACAGAGTGTGTGTGGTCTTGCATACCCAGCGCTCCACAATACTACGAAAGTGTCAGGTCTCGCAACATCATGGAGCGCTGATATGCGAGACTGTGTGCTGGAAGACCCCCCTCTCTCCCTGAGACAGAGAGCAATATCACTGCAGTTTTGCATACACAGCACTCTGTGATGCCGCAAAAGTGCTGTAGTATTTCGATTTATGGGATGTTCAGCCCACGTGAAGTACATTTAAGTCAAATCTGGCCCGCCCTAGCAAATGAGTTCGACAGCCCTGGTTTAAACCTTTGCATTTACTTAAAAATGGAGGCGCTAACATGCACTCTTGCCACCCAGCGTCAGGGTCCTATCCTGCCTACCTCTTAATCCCAGTGATCTTCAAATAGTATAAACAGGTATAGTTTCACTGCAGTCTGAGTGAGGCTGTCCCCTATTGTTTTCATACCAGTAGTCCAGGGCTTCTACACTTAGGAGAGATGAACATGAAATCCCAGAAATCCGGGTTTTGCACTAAGCTACAGTCTCAGGCAACAGAGGAAAGGTAGGGATTTTGCTACAAGATTCTTTGCCTCTGACACTAACTCCCGAACACTAAAAAGCTCCTTCCTTATATGGCTGCAGTTATTTTTGGAATTTCAAATTTAAGGCAACTCTGTCCTGGAGAAGTGATTACATATCCCTTTATTCACAGGCAAAGATTTCTGCCCAGCCTTTGAGATGGAAAAGCAATGGGAATCATTTTAGCTTGATGTAGATCCTAAATTTTTGCTCTATCAACATTCAGATTCCATCTGTTCACTGTCATTCCAGCCGTTCAAAACAAAAGACACGCACTAGGAGGCCAGTTTCAATGCATGCTTGTTTAGGTATCCGCAAGTGACGTCTTCAATTGATTACTAATAATACTGGAGCCACACAGTTTTTTTTAAAAGGGAGAAGTATATTTAGTGATGCAAAGGCACTAGATTAAGATTACTCATCAGCGTCAACACATCCTCCCAGACTGCTTGTATAGGTGGGAATTCTGCATGTGACTAAGGAGTGCTGCTCTGTGAGCTAGGGATAAGTGCAATCTTTTAAAATATTTTTTTTCTTTAAGGTCTACCCCAATCACAAATCAAAAATAAGTGACTCACTCCAGCACTATAAATGGACGTGTCCGCACAAAAGCTCATCTTGATCTTTCTGGAAGATGCTACTTTGCAGGAAATCCACTGCATGTCTCCCCTCAGAGATCTGAACAAGCTCATCATTCAGGCCTTAGCTGGTAACGGAAAAGCATGAAATTTAGATAATCCAGAGGCCTGGCCAGGTACTTGCCACAGCTGAAATTTTGTCAACCGTATCTAAAGACTATGTTTTGTCTACAGCAGGAATGACAAGTGGTAGTTTTACTACCAATCTAACCTTCAGCTGGCATCTCACTGAAAAATGACCATATTTAAGACTGAATGGGAATCTGTCGGGGACAAACATGCTGATTCTATAACACTGGTTTAGATTAAAGCTCATCTTCTGATTAGTGATCCACATTAAAGCAGCATGAAAAGTGGTTTATGTGCTGACAGATCTTTAGCTGGCAGAGTGTCACAGATGATGTGACTTTTCAGCTAGAAGTTAGATGGTACTTGCTAACAGAAGGCTCAGAAATGTCAGTTTTAATTAATGTGTTCATCAAATGCAATTCATAGTTGATACAATACAATATCAGGAAGTGCTTGTCATTTTTAGGATGCTGTACTGACACAAGAGTGCAAATTTCTTTAAGTTAACCTTCAAGCACGTTCCTTAAAACATAAATAGCTACACCTAACAAGTACTGAATTCCCTCCTGAGGGGTATTAGAAATCTGCATAATTTATCAATATACTGGCTAAAGGTTTATAAGCAGACACAAAGTGTGAAACTTGTAACATTTTATTTTAAAAAAACCAACAAGCTTCAGAATAGATCCAAATGTGTAACGTTTCCAAAAAAATATCAAAAAGGTACAGTGTAAAGCCATCTTCTCATTAAATACAAATTAGCTTTTCGTGATGCACTGCATCAATGTTTTGCATCTATGTTGATGCAAAAGGAATTTTTTTGTTGCATCCTGGTACACAGGAAACATATGCACTGAAACAGGATGACTAACACCACATTATCTACTTAAATTCTAACGGAGGGACATTTTTTCAACAAAATTTCTATGAGTAATTTAAAAAATCTTAACACATGACATTTAATTTAGGTTTTGCTAGTTCTGTTTTCTAAGTTAAAAATAAAGGGTTAAGTACTTAACAGTGGCAAGGTTGCATTTTGACTTTAAAACGGCTATATGAAAGAAATCCCTACCACTGTCAAATGCTCTCAATGTTAAACACTTGGGTAAACAACTTGTTTACTTGGAATTTAAGAAAAAGTGCAAAGAAACCAGTTTCAAAAAACTGAATCTGTAGTCTTCCAAGCAAGAGAGTATTAAAATTACTTTGTGGATGCAGAAAGTCAACAATTAATTTTATCTGGCTATACCTAAGTCCCATTGCTATGAAACAGCTGAAAACCCACTAGCTCCTGGACTAAAAGTAATTTTACCTGTACAGTTCTGAACAGGTGCTTGGTTTCTATTAAGAGTGTGACTACATAATGAGAATGCTCCCATTTGGTCATCATCCTGCAGATAATTAAGCACATGCATAGCCTTTCTGCATGCTAATTATCTCACTGAAGCCAATGGACATACATTTAAACATGTGCTTGTCTGCAAAATGTGGGCCTCTTCTCCCTGCAACCCTTCCCCGGTTTCAATAACGTAAAGACATTTGACTTTACTTCAGATTAGGCTCATCCTTGACTTCTCTTTGGTATGTACAAACAGGTGCCATTTGATAGCTTGCTGCTGGTTGTTTCTTAAAAGACTGAGAAAACTCTTTAGGGGCAGGATTTAGGACATTAAAATCTAGGGTCTGGGAGGGTTAGGACACGTAGCATGTCAGCCTCTCTTATAAGAGTTGGTATTTATCCTTCCAGGGATATGAAACACAAAAATATTGCATTAAATTTACGAAAGCCTAAAAAATGGAATAGAAGGACAGAGTTTAAACCAGGGGTCAGCAACCCCCAGCATACATGCCTCGCACACGAGCCGATCCTGAGTGGCACACGGTGCTGCTCAGGCTCCCCCTGATGGCCCCGGCCCCCAGTGCCACAAGAGCTGGGGAGCACGGCCAGAAGGGGACAGGAGCCTTGTCCATGGAGGCGGGGCCAGCAGGGAGAAGGAGTCTCTGGCTCTGTCCCCTTCTGACCTAGCCCCTGGCACCTGCTGAAGGTGCGGTGGGCAGGGCAGGCACATGGGCCAGCAAAGGTTGCCGATCCCTGGGTTAAAGAAAATGTAAGAGACAGAGGAGGCTGATCCAATATGTACAGCTGAAGGAAAAGCTTTTCCCATAACACCCAATCAACATGCCTCAACCCTGACTTGGAAGGACCGTTTTTAAGGATGAGTAGTGTAGTCTTCGTGCCTATTATGGCCTTAGCCTTTCAGACGATAGTTTTACTTTTTCAAATGAGGATTTGAAAAATTTAGTCTCCAAAAAAGAAAAAGAACTTGAGTGTCAAAAGCACAAAGAATGACAACCAAGCCCCCAGGAAAGAAAGAGGGAGCTACATCTTGAACAGCGATACTCGTGAACTCAGGCATTAAGCCAAACTGCAGTCTGGAGGGACATTTCCTGACCGAATCTCCAACCCCCTGAAAAGAGAGGTTTGTAATGGAAACTTTGACATGATCTTCACTGTAGTAGGGTTTGAGGAGCACATACTGAATGCCACTAACAAAAATAGTTAACTTTTACTGGTGTTTGAACTTTGGCTCGAGAGGAACTAAAATAAATCTCTCACCTTAGTCACCAGCAGGGGTTGCACAAAAACTGTTTAGATCAGAACATGGACCCCACTTACCAAACAGATCAGCTTCCCCATTTTTGCCTGGGTCATCATGTATTTTTATATTAAAAGTAAAATCAGTAAAGATATTTAGCTCTGTCAGCATCCTAACAAAAAGTCTGGAGAATTTCAGTGATGTATGCTATATTCTTCTGCCTACTTTCATTCCAGTTTCTCAGACTGGTGGAGTCTTTTTACATGGCTCCTTTCAACAGCTTCTAACCCACTGTTACAAAACGGCTTCCTTTGTTCTGAGACAGGGCTGTTCTCTGTTCCTTGAGGATCCCAAAGCGCTCATTCAAAGTCATTCCAGTCTGTAAAACAAAATCATTTCATTATAAAGCTTGCACAATATTAGACCAAGCTGTTACAGTAGCAATGTTAAAACAATCATAGAAACGGGAAGGGTCCATGAGAGGTCATTGAGTCCAGTCCCCTGCACTCATGGCAGGACCATGTACCTTTTAACCATCCCTGACAGGTGTTTGTCTGACCTGCTCTTAAAAATTTCCAATGATGGAGATTCCACAGCCTCTCTAGGAAACTTACTCCAGTGGCTAATTACTGACAGTTAGGAATTTTTTCCTAATGTCCAACCTAAACTTCCCTTGCTGTTATTTAAGCCCACTGCTTAGGCAACAGGGAGTCACTTAGAAAAAACACCTTTATTTGTAAAGCAAGAAGATTTGATCTGGAATCACTGAGTCATACAATGCAACAACAGCATCTTTATGGTGTATTTTCACCATATGATTTTAGCGTCACTACTTGTAATTTTGATGAGTTAACACCGCTCTGAACTTTTACTTTTGTATTTCCTGATATTCTGAATGCCATTCCTCCTCCTCCCGCCCCCATACTTAGTTTTCCTTTTCATTGAGGACAGCTGTTGCATAACTGCATAGTGATGTAATTCAGTCTGGCAATTTCATTTAATACAAAAAAGTCGAAATTTTAAAACCATGTAATTGCACAGTTTTGTTTTCCCAAAATGTCAGATTGTGATCTGTTCCGCTCTGTAGATTCAAACTACAGCATAGCACATAAACAAGAACAATACAACTACATTCCCAATGAGATTTTCTTCAGCTTTATATGTATGCCCACATTTTTTTTTGAAGTCTTTGTTTTCAATTCCTCATCTGAAGTTGAATTAGTAAGATACAGTTATCTATCTCGTACAGAAGACATGACTAAGGAAAAAAATGCATTTCTGCTGTCCTCTCAGTTTAGGAATACAGTGCCCTTCAATCCAGGGACATCAGAGTGCAATTCAAATATTAAGTTTTAAATCCTATGTGAGGCAGACTGATGTAACAGATTTTTTTTTGTTTTAAGAAGGGAAATGTAGGCGCAGAGAGATGAGGTTCTTGTCTAGAGTTGCACAGCAAGTGACTGGCAAAACTGGAAGCAGAACCGATAAGACTAACTACAAGCCCCTTACTTTAGCTCTAGACAACTGTAACAAGGGACACCACACACCCTTTTATTTATATGATGAATCACTACAAGTAACTTGGAGAAAACAGGTTTTACCTGTTTTCCAACACTGTTGATATCAAACTGCAATGTAACTCCTTTGGGAATCTTCTTCTCTTCTGGTTGCTCCCTCTTCATTAGAAATGGGGGCATAGGAATACGAGTTAACCGTGGTTTCTGGGAACTGAAAGAAGACTCTTTTTAAAATGGCACACTGAATAAAGAGTAATATAACAATAATCAGGTATTAACTATCTAGTAGTATGAAAAGACCAGAGTCCACACTTCCAAGTAAACTCCTAATAACTCAGTGGAAGGAACAACTTAAGAATTATTAGAATGTGGCTGAAACACTGACTGGATAGTTGAGTGTTTGATCTCAAAGAGGTACAACAGAGTACAACCATTCATGACTTCACTGAAAACAATAGCTATGCGCAGTTTAAATGGGTTAAAAAGACTTAAGGAAGGGGAGGGGAGAGGACGTATTTTAAAGTTAAACTGAACATTAAATATTTAGTTTAAACCTATCGTGCTATTGATGCATAGTGATTCTTCACTGTTAATCTTGCAAGCTTTAGCTACAAAGAGCAAGGTTGGCTCTGTTCCCTTTTGAGGCTAGGTACCACTGATCAAAGATTTCCTGCAAGCTCTGAAGGTCAACACTAAGTTTCTTAATATACAGTTATCCTGGTTAATTTATGAAAAGGAACACAAGAATGTCTGTCTGATTTCAACTCTATTCTACTGTTAGCTCTATAAACTAGCAGGGACTCCAGTACCAAGGCCTGGACACTCAACCATTCAAACTCAGTGAGGGGAGGGAAGATCAGGCTAGCTATGATGTGGTAAAGTGTGTAGTGAAAGTTTACTCATCCGGTAACTCTAAGTTGCCACAAAGACTTTTCAATCCAACCCCCATAAGCTCCTAACTGAGGTACCCCATGTGCACCCCAACAATTACCCCTGATCTGAACACCGACTGAGAAATAGAAAAGGCCGGATCTTGCAGACAGAACAACCATTCGACTCACTGGGAGCTGTAAATGTGGAGAGCATGCTAGACCGGGCTCCAAACCAAGAAGTGGCGTTACGAAAGAAGAAGGCTGTTTGGAATGTTCTACTCACACTGAGGATGGGATTGCTCCAGGGTTGTCAATTGATACGGTCAGAATTCCTCCATTTGTGGTGGAAGTTCGCCACCTAGTTTGCAAGTACAGGAATCACATATGCAGACTGAAATGCTAGCGTACCATTTGGGCTTGACATGAAATGCACGTTTCAGACTAGCCACCCTTTTAAAAGTCTGTCAGAACTCGAAAGGATTTTCAGAGCATAGGGTGGTCTACAAAGACCACATACAACCAGACAAGTTACACTTCCATACAGACCATGAACACGCACTGGGTATGGGCCTTTGTACCACTAAGTTGTCTAACTCTTCCGAGCAGCTTGAGATGACACTGGTGAAGCGGGCCACACGTTCCACACTAGCATTTCAATCATTACTAGCGCAGTGGTGAAAGTGAGAATATTCAGTGCAAGCTAGACCAAACAGGTCCTTCCATCAAATCCGATAGGGAGCCTGCAATTCTGTGACATATGCTGCTCTCATATGAGCCAATTATTCTTCCAAGCATAGCCTGCTGAAGTCCCTTTTGCTTATCCATGAAGAGCCTGGGAAGCAGAGAGTCCCTCTTTCCTGACAGGCATGGCTATCTTACCTTCCTTTTCACATATCAGCCTAGCAAGTGACCTGTCTCGCTGATTTTAAAACTGTTTTACTGGCTCTGAGTTTATAAATTAGGTGCCGTAGCTGCTACAGTGCCCGGAGGGGAGAAACTGTTGTTTTATATATAGCTAAGGGAAAGTTTTTAAATGATAGAGCTGTGGGCGCTGAGCTTAGTCAGTGGCTCTGAAACTGGCACTGGATCCCTCATTCCTAGTAGCATCTTGTGCAAGTCACCCCTCCAGTTAAACAGAGCCGTAGTCTACACATACTGTGGTTTTCGGCAGCAGTTGAAGGTAGATACGCAAGTTACTTACAATAACCTGCGTATCTCCCTTTGACTGTCTAACACCTGCTCACTGCAGTCTCTTCAGTGCACGGATTCAATGGAAAATGGCCTCCTGTCAACTCGGCGCTACTCTTTTTAAGGGAGTGGTCTTACCTGGTTGACTTTCCAATCAATTGAGCGGGTCTTCACCCACCTGCTCAATAGATCTGGAAAGATCAATTGACGGCGGCAAATTTACCACCGTAAGTGCAGACCTGCCCTAAGAGGCAGGAGCAGGCAGGCAGGAGCGAAGAAAGAAGGGAGAAAGGGATGAATACTGTATCCCATCAAACACATGGTGCATCATCCAAATTCACCATCATCACTACTCAACTCAGAAGCCCTCAAGAGAAAGTTCCAGCTGGCACAACGGGAACAAGTTAGATATAGCAGGACTAAACCAAAGCAGTTAAAAAGTATAATGCCTGAACTACAGCTTTTCAGTTGAAAAGTGACACTTACTGGCGAGTTCTCTTTGATGTCTGATTATCTAGGAGCTCTTCTACTGGCTGCACTTGGGCCTGCACCTGAAAACACAGAAAGGTGGGTGTAAGATTTGAATACTGTTTCACTTCCTGATCTTGCAAGCTGGAGGTTAAAACAGAACAAGAATCCAGGAACACATCCATAAGATGTATATCAAGAACAAGAGAGTTGCAATTTTAGTGCTGCTCAACTGCAGAGAGGTCTCAACAGGCCTCAGAAATGCTCATGTTTCTGTAGAGCTTTGGCCGTTTTTATAGAGGGATTCAAACAACAAACAACATAGGATGAAGGAGTTTCCATCCAGCCCCATAAGCAACAGGCGGGCTGGAAGCCTACCACACACAGGGCTTGAGTAGAGAAAACAAAGCCACAAACTGGTCCAAAGAAACTTTAGAAAAATCATTCCTGAAGGTCCATTCTACAAGACACTGACACCATGAACATTATGTAACCATAAGGGGATCTAATGAAGTGGTCCCCAAACATATAGGATCATGACCCCCTTACATGGTCTACCCCCAGCAGGAGTGGGAATCAGTAGCCGGGAGCAAGGCCAACAATCAGGGGCTGAGACAGGGGCAGAGCAGGGCTAGGTGGAGCTTCCTCCCCACCCCCAAGGGAACTTGCCTGGGCCCCTCTGCACCTCATCATAGTTTGGGGATCACTAATCTAATGCTATTGAGCCCCTTATTATTTTGCATTTTACCACATTTTCATTTTGTTTTTTAATCTGAAATTCTCACTAAAACCCAAATCGTGCAAGTGACTCCGCAGAGATGGCCCTCGACATCTGTGCAGAATCCCACTGAAGTGAGCAGCACTCATATCTACCCATGCAGTTTCAGTTACAGGGTTAGGGCACAAGCATATAAAGGGAAAATTTTAAAAACCCCACTTTACATTCTTAGTTATTTGACTGTTACTTATGAGGCTTATGGCTCAAGCATAGAAACCTATATCAGTCTCTGGTGTAAGCTGATTTAAACAGAGCAGGCAATTCTGAAACTCACCGCTTTCCATCCTTCAGCTAAAGGCAGCTTCAAGAGACCATACGTAGCTTTCAACAATTCACCTTCAAGAAGAAGTTGCCCAAGCTTCCCACCATCCTGATATACTCAAACAAGCACCAACTCCAGAGGCTTCAGAACAATTCAGCCATATATGGGGCAGAGCAAGACTGGCCTATTGCTCTATAATAACTCTTTGAAATCAAGATAGGACCAGCATTTTCCTGGAATGGTAAGTGGGTTCCAAGGCCAACTGAAGTGTTGTCTTCTCAGAGATCATAGAAACTGGAAGGGACCATGTCATTGAGTCCAGTCCCCTGCACTCACGGCAGGGACAAGTACCCTCTTAAACCATCCCTGACAGGTGCTTGTCTGACCTGCCCTTAAAAACCTTCCAATGATGGGGATTCCACAACCTGCCTAGGCCACTTATTCCAGTGGTTAATCACCTGACAGTTAGGAATTTCTTTCTAATGTCCAACCTCAACCTCCCTTGCTGTATTTTAAGCCATTGCTTCTTGCCCTATCATCAGCAGTTAAGGAGAAAAAAATTTCTCCCTCCTTCTAGTAACAACCTTTTAGGTACTTGAAAAGAAAGGGAAGAAAAAGAAAAAGAAAGAAAACACTTTAAGTGAGTTTATTCAGAGTTAATCTAAATAGTCTGATCCACCAAAGGCAGGGGTGGGGGAGAGTGCTGAGGAAGAAAACAACATTCATGTTAGAATTTAGTTCACAGTACTTTTTTTTTTTTTTTTAATTTAAGAAAATATTTATTGTACCTTCAGACCTCTCCTGAAGAGGAAAGTCGCTTGACGCATGTCTTTCTGCTGGTTTAGTTTATTTCCAATTCTGGCAAAAGTAGATGGCATATTATTCCTGTAACATTTTACAAAAGAAAACCAATATAGTTATCAAAACCTTCTACAGACAGCCACTTTTTAGCGAAAAATAGAAGACTCTGGATAATGGAGTCTAGAAGCAAATGTCATGTTCCCCGGTGCATCACTAAGAAGAAAAGTCTCAGTGGCCTGATTTAAAGACTGGGCTTTTCAACTTTGCGGTAGAGCGGGCTTATTAAATCTACATTCTTCTTTTAAAAAACAGGTGGAGTTGTCATGGCTACAGGGGAACCTGCATCTTACCCCACTTTTTAATCTTTCGAGGACACCCTTTACATGACTGGCCTGGCTTCCTGCATCCCATTTTGTGTGGAAGCACCCAGTCTAACCACACTCAGACCAGATGTGTGGGCTATCGCTCCCCCCACTCCCAGCCCCCGGTTCCCAACCGTGCTAAGGACAGAGAGGTAACTCAGGTCTGACACCTGTAAGAGTCTCTCTTCAGGACTCCTGACAGCATATTTTGCATGAAAATGGGAAATGTCTTATGTCCAATTTACACTACAGACTTGCGTCACCCAAAGTCAGTGTTTTCCTCCAAAACAGTAGTGGTGTACACAATACAATCTTCTCTCTCCCTCCCCCCTGCTAACCCAACTCCCCTGATTTTGCGACAAAATAAAACCACCTCAATGAGAGGCACAGAACTTTTTCACCAAACTTTTAACAACAAAGTGTCAGCGCAGGCCCGACGCTTGGTTCCGTTGCAGTAAATGGCCGGCCTCCAGAAAGTGTCACAATGCCCATCCTGACTGCTCTGGCCACCAGTTTGAATTCTGCTGCCCTACAGCCATCCACCCCTAAATCTTTAAAATCCCCAAAGTTTTTGAAATTCCACTTCTTGTTCTTGCGTGGTTGCCGTGGAGAGTTCACATTGCATTTTCCCACCTGGCCATGGTGGCTCCATGCACCAAACACTCTCTTACTTGGAGCACATCAGAGCTTCTGGATCTGATCAACAACTGGGAAGAGGAGGCTGTACAGCCCCAGCTCTACTCCAGCAGAAGGAACTTTGATACCTATAATCAGATTTCTCATGGCATAGCAGAGAAGGGGAAACGATGCAGTGCTGTGCAAAAGTCAGGGAGCTATGCAGGGGTACCAAAAAGCTAAGAAGTCAAACCATCACAAACAGGCACCTGCAGCACCATAGAGAAGTCCCCCTTTCTACTGAGGTACTCTGTTGCAAGATAGTCCAGGTCCAAAACCGTGCCATCGACTGCCCTGCCACAGTGAGGGAATCCCATTGCTGGAAAGTCAGCCACTATTTCACACACATTCCTCAACTCATAGTGATGAATGACCCTACACATCTGTGATAACAGATCCAGTGGTGGACTTCCTAACTCCAAACAGATTAGTGACTGACCAGTACCAGCCTGGAGCTGCCACACATCCCTCCACCAAGATCGCAACTCTCGTTCTGGTGTCCTGGGGCCCCAGGGCAAGGGCAAGCTCGTACAGAATTCCATGCACAGTCAAAAGGTCTGCAGCCCCTGCTCATCATCCCGGCATAACGATGCAATCCCACCACTCAGTGCTTGTTTCACACGCCGGGTGCGAATGCTCCATGAATGCAGACAGTAATCCAGTCTTCTCTGTTTGCATGGCACACAGCAGGTCAGGCGACTCGGATTCCTGTTCTGATTGGGAGTTCATGATATACTGCGAGAGCCGTGCGAGGTTCCACATGGGAAATGGGCCATTGAAAAATGCCAAGAAACACAGCTGGAAACCCATGGAATGATGGGCTAGAAATCACTGCACTGAGTACACTGAGTCTGCACCTATGACATACTGTGGTCCTCCCCATCTTCCCTCAACTCCTGATAGCACAAGGTGGGGAGCTGCACAGGGGGATTCTCACTGTGGATACTGGAGCACCACCTGTAGTCACGCTTAGGCACCACAAGAAGGGTTGTGCGAACAGGCACAAGTGTTGTAATCACTGCACTTTTTAATCATCACAGGAACATGTGTCAACAACACTCCTGTGTAGACAAGGCCTTAGAAACAAAGCATTATTTATTCATTCCTTTAAAAGTAGAACTTGGGAAAACGGGCTACCTATCAATGGAAGTCCTAGATGCGTTACCTCCTTAACAAATCAAACTCTCTATTCATAGCTCAGGGAGGTCCAGCTCATCCCTGCATGTCCGAGCTGATTTGGGAGAGACGATCTGTTCTGCTCAAAGCATACTCTGTGTCTGTCAAGCTAGATGTCAGTTTTTGTCTGCTGATAACTGGCCAGTTTGGGATCTCCTTTTACCTGAGGCTCAGCCTTAGGAAAAAAGTAAGAGATTCTAGCCTTCCTGGAACCAGACTGGGGGTATTCCCCAATAACCAGCTTTTCCACTGTCTCCTCCAGGATTCTTATCTGTGTCTTTGTTTTTTCCTGTTTCTCCATTAACAGCCATCTGATTTAAATCCTGGAAGTAAGGCAGGTTATATCAACAGATAATGACGTATTGATTTACTGATCTACTCAAGAGCCTACAAATGATTTTCCATTTCTGGCACTCATCTGGTAACCCTTGGATCCAAAAACAGGCAAAGCACCTATACAATACTTTACAAATATTAATCTTTTCAAAAACTGCTAATTAGATAGAGGAAATGGAGATTCAGTACAAAGGTGGTAAATGACTTGCCTAAATCCACATAAGTCTAAGTGGATATCTCTAATCAAGAATTCCTAGTTCTCATCCTGCATCTCTCTGCAATGTGCTCTTTTTAAAATGGTATTCCCTTGAGAAATTGGTGTACCAATATAATCCAAGCTTTTAAATTCGGCTATGCCCTCTACAGAGAAAACAGCTTATTCTTAACTGAGACATGAACCATATTAAAATTGCTAAAGTTTTTAACTACATTATTATGGTTTAATTGGTAAATCCATTTTGGAAGACAGTAGCAGGGTTTTTTTTGTTTATTTTTATTTATTTATTTATTTTTAATGGTGGAAATCTGAAGACTGCCAGAAACACCTATTAAAAGTTAGGTATTCTGAACAAATCAGGGTGAGGAGGCGTACAAAGCATAAACCAACCTGTGAACAAAAGCTAGGTTGATTTCCCCTAATGAAATGTATGATACTGTCAATATCTGAATAGAAACAGAAAGTAGCCTGAGAAATATTCTACCCTAAAATCAAAATTTAGCCTTCTATCATCTCATGACTGCACGGATTACCTATTTAGCATTTCCACTTGAACAGAACAGTAAAAGCGCATGCTTTGGTTTGGCTCAAACCAGAAGATCCCTGTCCACATGCAGTAGTTAGATGGACAAAGTCATTTAACTCGCAATAGAGTGAGACTACACAAAATACATTTAACAGTGTAAGTTACTTACTGTCCCACAGCCTTTACATTAAAGTCTACAGTTTTAAACAAACATAGTATTCAAAAGGTGAAACATTAAGTGCTCCAGGTACCCCAAACCTCTGGCTGCCAGAAGCTGGGAATGGACAATGAGGAATAGATCACTCAGTAATTGCCCTGTTCTGTTCATTCCTTTTTTTAATATGGTTCATGTCTCAGTTAAAAATAAGCTGTTTTCTCTGTAGAGGGCATAGCCGAATTTAAAAGCTTGGATTATATTGGTACACCAATTTCTCAAAGGAATACCATTTTAAAAAGAGCACATTGCAGAAAATGCAGGATGAGAACTAGGAATTCTTGATTAGAGATATCCACTTAGACTTATGTGGATTTAGGCAAGTCATTTACCACCTTTGTACTGAATCTCCATTTCCTCTATCTAATTAGCAGTTTTTGAAAAGATTAATATTTGTAAAGTATTGTATAGGTGCTTTGCCTGTTTTTGGATCCAAGGGTTACCAGATGGATGCCAGAAATGGAAAATCATTTGTAGGCTCTTGAGTAGATCAGTTAAGTGAGACAAAACAAACAAGGAGTCTAGTGGCACTTTTAAAGACTAACAAATGTATTTGTTTGTTTGTTTTGCTGAACTAGACTAACACGGCTACCCCTTTGGGACTTCTTATCATGCTAGGAATTAAGTGAGACAATTAGTGGGATTCATAGCTACAGGGCAATGTTTAATATTTAGTGTTCACAATATTGCTGTGTGTAGTAAGCATAAGTCACACTTAACTGCAGTTTCACACAGCACAGTGGGATAATTTCAGCACAAGTATGCTATAGCTTTCCTAAAAAGGAAGATGTTAGCAGCTCCCAAACGGTGTCTTGCAGTGAGAACTAAGTTACTTAAATAAGATGTGCCACTTTTAAAGCTACCTGAACCTAAGATTCCATAGCTGTGCTCAAACAAATTAATAACATAACGAAGCTACAAAGAGAAGCTGCAGAACTGGAATTCATATGTAGATTTGACTCTGTTTCCTCAGAGTTAACTAGGGACTATGGATTTATTTCTCATTACAAGAGTGATTCGATCTCACCTTCCTCTATACGCTGTTCTTTAGTGATTGAATCTTAACATCTGCTTCCATTTACTGTTACAGCCTGACCTGATCTTGTGTCTTACACTTCCTTGCATTTATTTTACTCCCATTCTGTAAGTTCCCAATCTTCCATCGTCTGACGAAGTGGGATTTTCTCCCACAAAAGCTCATGCGATATATAAATGTATTAGTTTTTAAAAGTGCCACCAGACTCCTTGTTTGTTTTGCTGACCTAGACTAACACAGTTCCCCCTTTGGAACTGGTTAAGATTCCATGTGTTGACCATTTTTACAGAGCTGGAACATACGAGCTACATATTTTATTATGTTAAATGGTGGTAGAGTACCAGGTGTAAGTGACGAAAACTGCTTTTAACAGTTCCAGGGAACAACCGACACCATTAGAGGGGCACACAAATCAGGGTATTGCATAAGGTTACTACTCGCACAAGATTTTATCCTTCTGCTTGTCAGTCTTAGCTCTCTCGGTTCCAAGACAGCACTGCCACAAAGAGAACACCAGACCCTTGCCAAAGGGATGGGCTGGAAAAGGCATCTGCAACGAGCAGAGTTTGAAATCTCACCTCCTGTTTAATGGGACAGGTCTCCTGAGAGCTGACATTTGTTTTCTCTGCAATTCAAACTGCCTCTGAAGGGTCATTTTCCTTTTCAAAACTGGGTAGTTTCGCTGTGTGTTCTTTATAAATAAATAAAGAAAAATAATTAGATCACCAAGTAATAGTACTCTGATATCTGTTTCTTTAAATGGTGCCCTTTCACAACTCATTCCAGGTTAATGATATCAATCTACATGTCTCATTGCATACTTCATTGCAGCTGATGGACCGACACTTGTATCATTAACAGATTTACCTCCTTGCTGTCAAGATTAAGTGTTCCTTTCTTCAGCTCCCCAACAAAAAAGTGGTCAAATTTAAATGATGACTACCTGGCCAAGACCCTGTTACAAATTTTATTTCAGAGAATATCAGTCTGTTTTGTTTTCAGAAGTACATATCACTCCAAGCAGGTCTAGGATCCTTAAAGAGTCATCACTGTTTCAGCAAACTGTCAGAAGATGTCACTCTGGATCAACCATATTTTCCTGACAGATGATTCTCAACAGGTGTAAAACACTTCCCTTCCCCCTGTAATCAGCTTGCTGCTCCTCCTGACTGAATCCTGTAAGAACATCACAACCCACTGCGATCCCAATAGTCACTTTCGATGATTTCTACAGATGAAAGGAGCACATGGCTTTACATAGGTCGACTGAGAATTAGAACCCTGCTGTTAAAAATCTATTACATTTCAGACTTGCTATATTGAGAACTGGACCTGGGCCAGAAAATTTCCGCCAGCCCAAGTGATCAGAAGAGGTTTAGAATCTGCTACCTCCTGGACCACTAGGACAAGTGCCATATGCCACTGTGGAAAGGGGAATCTCAGACTTCGAATGGCAGAGTGTTTCTACTCTTAACTTGTGCACAGCACAGGAAGGCAGACGGTCTGTTACTTCCCCCCCTGCACTTGTTCTAGGATTTTAAATCACTTCAAATATGACTATTCCAAAATGCCTTCATATAGCACAAAGCATTATATTTTGGCCTTAAGTGATTGAGATGAGAGCTCTGGGGAGAGGGGGCAGGGAGGGATGGGCAGGGAAGCGATACAGTATTCAGAGTTAGGCTATTCTGACGTAACAAAGGCTAGAAATGTTGTAACAGTATAAATGCATTCATGACTAGTAAATCTTTCCAAGAACCTGTCTTGGATGAGTTTTCACGACGAGATTCACAATACCTAATTTAATGCGGATGGGTTTTCTCAGATACTTGTGACAGTAATAATATAAAGACATTCAGGCATTTTAGTATCTAGTCATTCTGAATCTTTTCTAATTCACCTGTCACACTAATTATTCAGTTCGTATCGTAGGAATAGCTCTCGCAGTGCCAAGCGCAGACAGATATACAAGGTCCAAAACCTGTGTTCCTACCTTCTCACTAAGTGGTTGTCTGTTCAGAGGACTAATCCCTGGGCGTGACCCCAGTACTTTCCTGGCTGCCAAGCCAGTTATAACTCCATAAGGACGCTTCTTCCCAGTTACCCTCCTTCTGCGTCCCAAACGGTTCTTACCAAAACCTACAATGGAAAAAATAAAAACACTACTGAACTGTTTCAGGAAGACACCACAGCCTTTGGGCTTGCGACGTGATATTTAGGGAAAGTTAGCTGCTCAGTTACAATGGTTTTCGACAAGGTTACTGGGGAGTGTGGGGGAGAGAGATGAGGACCTGATGGGGCCACGCTGATCAGCTAGGTCAGCAGGGGCCTCTGTCCACCAGGGCAAGTGGGCAGGGCTCTCAGGATCTGGCTCCATGCCTATCTCACTCCCCCACTGCCGCAGTCACAAACTTGCAGTTCCCCTCCTCTGCTGAAGGGAAGGCCAGCAGGCTGCAAACTGGGAGTACTCTCCTTTCCCTGCCAGGCAGAGCCCCCTGCTGACCCCAGCCCTTTGGTATAACCTCAGGGCACAGAGCCCCATCCACAACCCAGGCTGGAGAGAGTCAGTGCAGGGAAAGCAGACAGACATGCTGATGGACCAAGGGAAGTAGAAGATTAGGTCTGGTAGAAGGTGGGCAGTACTCATAGGGTGCATCCTTCTGTTCCCCTCCTGATCCCAGCCCTTCAGTGTGACCTCTTTCATTTCCCCTGCACAGTGGGGAGTGAGAGAGGCGGGGGGGGGGGGGCAGGTTCTGGCAGCCAAGGCCACCTGATCACTGTAGAGAGTGGAAGGCTGCCTCAATTGCCACTTGATGACCACCCCCACCCCCACCATTTCTTAAAAAGAGGGGGACATGCACTGGACATGAATCTCTGAAAGACTCAGCAAAAGAGTTGGAAACCTCTGTCTTAAAGCAAAGGCTATTGGCCTCCTGTTGCAGGCGCTGCGACTACATCAGGTAAGCCAGTTCAAGGTTGGCCTGAAACCAAGAACAAGAGTGAACCAACTCCCAACAAGAGTTTTCCTGCACTTCACTCAACCAGCGTGTTTGGAACTCATGTTGAGACCCTGTCTGATTGTGTCAAGTTTGCAATTCAGTCCCAGCTCTCCAGTTTCACGCTGAAGTCTGTTTTTGAGGTTTTTCTGTTGGAGTACAGCAACTTTCAAGTCTGCTACTGAGCGTCCAGGGAGACTGAAGTGTTCTCCTAGTCATTTATGGATGTTGCCGTTTCTGATGTCCGATTTGTGTCCATTTATTCTTTGGCATGAGGACAGTCTGGTATGGCAGAGGGGCATTGCTATACCACATTAGTGGATGTGCAGGTGAATGAGCTCCCGCTGGTGTGGCTGATGTGGTTGGGACCTGTGATGGTATCACTGGAGTTGATGTGCGGGCAGAGTTGGCAAGGGGGTTTGTTGCAGGGACAGGTTCCTGGGTAAGGGTTTTTGTTGTATGGTGTTCGGTTGCTGGTGAGTATTTGCTTCAGGCTGGGGGGCTGTCTGTAAGCAAAGACTGGCCGGCCACCCAAGGCTTGAGAGTGTGGGATCATCTTCTAGGATAGATTGTAGATCTTTAATGATGTGCTGGAGGGACTCGCAAACTTGACCCAATCAGACTGGTCTGAATAGGGACTCGGAATGGTTAACACATTTACAAAAAGTGATTGTCCCTGTTCACCCGCTCTCACCTTCTAATCAACTGGTCGGAATGGGCCTCATCTAACCTACTGAATTGACTTTGCTAACACTTGCCCTTCTTCATCCTGGCCTGTGTGTATCTCTCTCTACTGTAGTTTCCACATCACACATCCGACAAAGTGGATTGGAGCCCACAAACACTCATGCCCGAAGAAATACGTTAGTCTTTAAGATGCCACAGGACTCTCGTTGTTTTTGCTTTCTATAAGCCAGGTTCAGTAATAGTGAACACAAGCCAAAGAGGGCAGTTCTCCAAAAGATTCAGGGCTGTCACAATAACTGTATTTTGAAAATTCAATATTTGCATTACTAAATATCATTTAAGACATTTGTAATATTTTCTGTTCTAATTTCCACTTTTGTTGTTAACTTTTGCACTTGGCACAGCTTGAACAGAGGAAGGAGGTTGGTAGGCTTATGATCAATTTCCAGTCACCTACTCCTTCTCATGTGTAAGGTCTGAGCCTTGGCTTTTTGGCTAAGATTAGCCCATGTTCTTGGGCTAAGCCAGGGGTCTGCAACCTGCATGCGGCTCTTTGGCTGCCCCCTTGTGGCTCTGAGCTTTGGGCCTCCTCCAGCCCTTGCGGGACCCTGTGGGCAGTCCACACCAGGTTCCAGCTCCCCACCACTGGGGGACCTGCTCCTGGTTCCAAGCTTCCTCTTCCCACCAGGGAACCCTGAGGCAGATGCCCTGGCCCAGCTCTCTTCACCCCCCACCAGGAGGATACACCCATTGCGGCTCTCAAAGCGCTTGGTTATTGAAGGAATTTTTTTAAATGGCTCTTCTTATCTTTTGGGTTGCCGACCCCTGGGCTAAGCAGTAACAGCCATCTGAGAGAGAGCAGCCATGAGCTATGCAGCACGTGGTCACATCCTCACGTTCCTGAAACTACTTCAAAACAATGTAATATCAGGTGTTGAGAAGGTGACGCTATCCTAATGGTTCCTACCACCACCAAATAAACAAACTCATTTTTAGCTGCTTAAAGAAAACTTTGCTTGACAACTTCCTGTCTGGAAAGGCATCGCTTATCAACAGTTGGGGTTATAAAATCTACACTTCTTATTGTTTTGTCTTTAGGATCCCCACTTTTCTACTGTATATCTAAATAATTTCTGTTTGGTTCTTCAATTGTTTCTATCAGTTGATAATTAAGTGCCTTATTTAAATCAGTTAAGGTGGTGGGATATGATTGGTTAAGGGACTGTTTCGTAGTGCGCTAGGATTGGTGTTTTATAGTCCTTTAGTCTTCTAAAATGATTGGTTATGGTACAGCTAAGCAGGAGCCAGGTTTTAACTCTACGAACTGGGGTCCAAAAGGAAGTTCTTTAGAACCTAACTCCAGGACACAAAAAGCCCAGGAAGATCAGAGCTGCCAGACATCAACACCCTGCCAACCACCCTGTGCAGAAGCTGGAGTCCCCAGATGATCCGATGATCTAATCCTGACAGGCCACCAGGAGACATTTGTCTGCCTTATTGGGAGTGGTGAACATTGTATGCTTAGCGTGTGTATTCTGTTTTGGTAACTGGTAATAAATTAAGATTAAGGACATTACTGTATAAGGCTCCTTCACTGGTAAAATATCCTGCAAACCCACAGAGAATTACACCCGGAGCCCTATAGATCAGGAAAAGGTGGGTACTTCCATTAACCAGGTTACACTTGGAGCCCTACGGTCTGGGAATGGGTGACCCTGAGTCCTAAAGTGTGAATTGGGTAAGGGTGGGGGTGCCTTAACAGGCTTATGCCTTGAACCCTATGGATCTGGGTAACGGTGGAGCGCCCTAGTGTGCGGGTAACACATGAACTAGCAGAGTACTCTAATGATCGGGATGCAAACACTGCAGAGGTGCAATTTATAAGATTTCCAAATAAATGTATTTTAACTCATTATCCATCTTACAAGTTAGGTTTCATTTTCATACAAAGCCTCTGGCTTGAGACCTACACACACAACCATTCACTCACACACAAAATATCTCTGAGTAATGAATCAAACACTCTGAAGTATACAAACTTTTATCCAACAACACTTCTTGCTTCCCATTTTTGTATTAGCAATTGTCTCCTTTTGTTTTTTTTTACTAAAACTCCACTGTATTCCTAAAAGACATCTGCAAGTTTAATTAAATTAATTGCTGCTAAATGAATAAATGCAAAAGTGAATTTTTAAATCCCTCATTCATTTTAGTGCTTCATTAATGCTGAGGTAATACGCTTTTGATTAAAAAGTTCAACTTTTTATAGCTTCCATTATGCACAATGCTGAGAAGGTACAAGTTGTTACTTTTCAAAATACCAGTGTCAGAGCCACATGTCTAGTTAGCCACCTACGATCTGGGTGCCACCTCGGGAACATCTGAATATAGCCTATTGGAAATATTCATCATTACTGATGAAATCTTTGATAGAATTAGATAGCAATGTTCCCTTAAATTTTCAAGTTGTACACCTTACCTCCATTTACTGCCTGTATACAGGCTCATTTCTCACACCTCCAGTCCACTGTAAAACTGTGACTGCAAAGTGAGACATAGCCAAATCTTTGGCTATGTACACACTAGCCTTTTTTTCCACAAGAAAATTGTGGTGGTAAAAGAGAAGCATTATACCTATAATGCTTGCCCACATCCACATCGCACTCCTTGTAACGCAAAGGCGCATTCACACACTCCTTTGAATTTTCATTACAAAGAGCTGTGCATGGTGAGCACCTATCCCACCATGCCAGGACGCAGCCACCAGGGTTCCCGGGTGGCACTGCGGCTGCCTGCCCTGCTGCAGCTGGGACCCGGGAGTACAGGCAGCTGCAGCTGGGCTGCCACAGCCACCGGGGATGGGTAACCCCAGCAGCTGCCGCTGGTCCCCCGTGGGAAACAGAGCAGCGAAACTGACAGATTCCATTACTTGTCACTTTTCCTGCTCTGTTTCATCAGGGAAACTGACAAGTATGATGGCTCCAGTGTCCCAGAGTGGCCTTGACTGTCACTCTGGGACATTTCCAGAGGCCTGTTAAAACGGACTAAAACTGACTCACCGTTCAGACAGCCTCTTTTGTGGAAAAGCCCTTACGCAAAAGGACTTATCATTCTTGCACAGGTGGTTTTATTACTGTGTTACAACAGGGCGGTTGTAACGCAATAAGGAGCTTTTCAGTGTATACAGTGGCATTCTTTTTGAACAACAAAGTGACTTATTCCACACAAAAAAACCCTTAGTGTGTACAAGGCCTTTATTCACAAAGAAGGTAGCTGGAGCAGTGGATCTCTGAAACACTCTGCTCCACCCTTTTGTGCATTCTGGAGAGTAAAGAACTCAGATTTCACAAAGACTCACAGACTGGAATAGGACCCTGTAACGCAAGACAGACTGGTAGCGGTTCCCTTTGTGAAAGGCCTGAGAGGTAGATACAACTTTCTGAATGTAATAGTTTGGTTCTGGTTTATAGAAAGTTTTATAGATTGGCAAGAACTCCTTGTTTCCCCATCTGCAAATGGATGTAGTTTATTACATACTGCCAAATACATCTTCCAGGAGAAAGCTGAGCAAATAGCAAGACTCCCTGACTCATGGAAGTGTGCAATACATCCACAGCCCATTTTCCATGGCGATCCAAACAGTGAGCCCACGTGGAAGCACTGACAAGAAAAATGTATTTAAAAGAATCACAAACTAGAGCCAAATTATAAATTTAAACTCTACACATCGGTTGGAATAGACATTTGAGCGAACTATTAAATCAACCCACATATTTTCAAAAGGTACAAAAAGAAGTGCCACCTGACTATTTAGTAAGTGACATTTCACCACACAGTAATGATGAGAACTGCTGTATTTTCATAAAGCACGTACCTGTCTGCTGTTGGATTCCCCACCTGGTTCCCCTCATCCTGAACTGCCGAGCTCCATTCTGTTGGAGACTTCTGTTCATTTTGGGCGGGTACTGCTTTCTCTCCTCTTTCTTATTCAATTTAATTATATCATCTGCAACAGTAAAGGTTTTATGATACACTTTGTACTTAAATATTTTAAGTAGCAATAAAATCTTAGTTGCTTTGAGTTAAGCCCAATAGACCTTAATCAGGCAAACTCAGAATCAATCTCTTTAGGCATCATTCTCAATGGGAGAGTAAAGCTGGAGTCAGGGTTATTCAATTAGCTCTTCAGATTTGTTGGTGGGGATGTTATTTGCAACTTATTCTTTTCAGCGTCTCTCTTGAATTAGGGTCTCTAACACAATAATGATAATTAAGCTATCCAGTAAAAAGCCAGCAGTTCATAGTGCTCAGTGAGTGTACAATGCAGAAAAACGGGTGCCAATTACATTTTCATTCTTTACATGGGTAAGTTAATATTATAGACAACTGGCACTGCTTTTAATTCAGCAGAGATGTTTGAAATTGGTATTTGTTGTATTTTTAAGAAAGAAAAACATTAAAAAAACAAAACCAAACCCTGCTGTGGGCTTTAAGGTACTACTCTCATGCTACTGTTTTAATAATTTCAATTAAACTTTCACATAAAGCAATAGCTTCATATACAATCTTGCAAATATTCCTGTGAAACAGATTGGCTCCTTTGCGAGTGCATTATATATATTTGCAGTAGCTATTAAAGTAACCCAACTCCTGGAGAGATTTTTAATAGCTGGAAACTGATCAAGCATAACATTTTGGGGCTGACTGCATGGAGGAACCAGAAGAATCTACTTCCAAAAAATAAAATCTGTTTCAAATGAAGTGTCTGGGAACACAGCATAATCAATCATATAAAGTCAAAAAATACTATATCTAATGTTCCAGAAACATTACTTATATAACACTGTCTGTTCAATGTTTTATGGTACATATGTGACACTATATAATACTATATATAATATTATTTTTAATCAGAAAAAAAAGATGAAGTAATATAACATTCACCCAAAGCAGCCAAGTAGGCAGTGGAATTTTAAACTTCAAACGTTTGTTTAGTCTGCTGTAAAGCAGATATTTTAAAGCACATGAAGGAGAACTCCCATCAACATAGCTACAGTTTCCCAGGGAGGTGGATTAACTATGCCGACAGAAGAGCTCTTTGCTGTTAGGAGCATCTTCACCTAAGTACGACAGCTGCACCAATGCAGCATTTTAAGTGTAGACCTGTCCTCAAACTGAGACATGGGATTTTTGTCTCATTACAACATTTTAAGCCCCGACTCTGCGTCATCCCATGACTACAGAAGTTTTAAATGCCCACTTCATTTTGAATGGTTTCTTGCAACATGTGTTAACTCTTTCCTCTTACCAATCAGTTCCACCTCCTTCCTTTGATGTGCAATACAATTGGGCAAGTTATAACCATCCTCATATTTTAAGGTGACCCGCCAAGAAAAAATAACAAGTTGTGCGCCATTTTTTGCATCTTCATATGCATAAAAGCAACGTTATCACACACCACACAAAGAAAATTCCTTTACAACAGAAAATGAGGTCTTATTCTCCCTAGATTATCAGGAGACGAGAGGATAGGCTACCTGACAGGATTAAGATATCACGGATCCAAAGTAAATTGAGAAGAGAGATGATGTTTTTAGGCAGAACGTTAAAACTCTGCTGTTTTGGTTACCCCACTTAACACCAACGTCTCCTAAGAAAGCGCCCTTTGCAGAGGCCTGAACACCCAGGCCGCTTCACTGATGACTCCACCTGCGTTTCTGAGGCTCCGCCAATGGGTCCAGCAGCAAAAGCAGACGAGGCCAGCCACGGCGGACTGTACTGAGAGATCCAAGCCGCAACCTCTTTTTAGGGGAACGATGGCTGCTCCTTACCGTCGAGAAAGCAGCCAAGCGGGGCCAGGCCTCTCCTCGCGGCTCCGTTGCAGCGAGACCATAGAGATGAGTGACCCTGGACCCCCCTGGCCTTCTTCCCTCAGGAAGGGGGAGCAGGTCTCCATCAGAAACCCCCCACCCTCAGAATAGTAGGGCCCAGCTGGCCTCGTCCCCTCCCACCCACTATGGGAGATCCCTACCTGAGCCCGAGGCCCCGCCCACAAAGGGGCGGGGTAGGCTGAGGGAATGCCCCGCCCCCACGCCTCCCTAGCCGCCCCGCCTCCCGCAGCAGGAACAGCCCAACCCCCAATCTGGGTAGGACCGACCCGCTCCCCGAGCTAGGCCCAGCGCCCCCCCGTCTCCAGAGATGGTCGGGTCCCTGACCACCCGCGAGACCCACAAGTGATTCGGTCCGACTCCCCCCGTCCGGCCCGACTTGGTTCGGCCCGCGGCTCTCCTCACCCAGCGACATGTCGATCTTCTCCAGGCTCTCGCTGCTGGCGCTGCGGGCCGGCGCCGCGGAGGAGCCCAAGGGGGCCGCCCCGACACGGAACCCGTTCATGGCTGAACTGAGAGCGGCCTCCCCGCCCCGACCGAGCCAACAGCCGCCCACTCTGCGCACGCGCGGTAACATCCGCCCAGGCTTCCGCTGAACGAACAGCAGAGCGCTGTGTGGCCCAGCCGGCTGTCGCGCGATTTGGGGGGCGCATGCGCCTCTGATGAGTCGCTAAAACCGCAGGCCTTATTTGTGCGCATGCGTAAAGAAGGGGGGGGGCTAGAGTCTAGCTTCCTCCGGAAAAAAGACCTGTGGGTTCAGCCTCAGAGCGCCCCCTACGGGTCAGGAGGAGCGTCTCCGGCACAAATCAGCCACTGCCCCAGTCGTGCAAACACGACTAACGGCCCCGTGCAAATGACCCAGACGCTGTCAATGATTATACATATCGCCAATCCACGCTCACACCTTTGCATGCAAATAAATACCTCCTTGCTTCAGAGTAGCCACATCTACATGTGATTAAACTTCCCGAATAACGTGCCCTGGCCCCTCTGCCTTCCCACCTAAATACTCCTGTGCGACTGTCCTTGGGTACCAATTAAGTACCCTAAGACACAGCTAAATACCTGTTGGCTGAGAGTGGAACAGGCCTGTTTAATATATTTCCTGTCCCACAAAATATGCTGGGAGCTATCATTTGCTGAGAACTGTAATCCCTATAGCATTGTGAGAGTTCTAGTCTCTTTATTGAGTACCTGCTGGGAAGTGTTATTATTTGTATTACCATAGCATCTAGGTTCCTGTAGCCTCTCAAATCACATTGAACTATTCTATTAATCTGACAAGTAACACAGTAACTCTTAGAATATATAATTTTGCAGGTCTAGGATTGTGTCTTTCTGTGTACGTTGACAGTGGCTAGCATGTCCAAGTGCTACCATGATACAAATAAATAAACACAATAATAGCACAAAAACAAGAGTAACTGAAAAAAATTAAAAATACAGAAATCTTGGGTCTCTAGCACATCAAGCAACTTTAAAGGCATATTTGGAGTTTATGCCCTATAATCATTTATCACTGACCATTCCCAGTCTGGTTGCCATGGTATCATCTTTTTCCTTTTCCCCCAAATTATACACAGCTCCCTCAACATTTTTTCATAGAAGATTTTTCATATCTCTGATAATTTATGAAAATATTTGTCTCATGCTCTCTAATACTTTGGACAGTGAAGCAGAAAAAGTCTTTACATTTCTCTCTCTGCACTCACAGCTGTACACATTCCTCTCTGGGTTGCATTGAGCTTTGTCTGTTTCCACTCCTAATTTATGATCACTAATTCTATATTTGGTAGGCAGATATCTGAGTCTGGAACATTTCACTATGATACAGCAAGTCTGGAAACTTTATTCAGGGATATGTAGGAATCTAGTTTGTAGTTTTTGATCTTTTACATCCAGTGATTTGTATATTATTTAGGTTTCGGTCTAGGGTCTTGAGAAGCAGTGTCTGCTGAAGTTGCTTCTTTCACTGGTCTGATTACAGTTGCTGAAGCATGGAAAGGCATGTAGGGGTGGATTATGTTTTAGCTGCAAGAATTTAGTGATGTAGCAATTTGAATTGCTCTTGGTTTTGGTCAGAGGCAGCCCTGGCTCAAATGGCATGCCAGGAGTGTGTCTTTTAGCTCCCCCATTTGTTAAATCTTTTTAATACATTATCTTTTACTTCATTTTTTAGCCCATTTCATTAATGTGCAATTTGCATGCACGATTTATCCCTTTCATATAATCAAATAAGTTTGCATGCTAGGATGTGTAAATCTGTATTTATTTATGGTATATATAAGCAAATGAAAAAATGGTATCCTCTAAGCCTAGTAAAAAATTAATACCTCAATGCATTTTACTTCAATCAGTCTTGTTTTCCCTTTTGATGCTAACAACAAAAACAAGCACTCCCAGCCCGGCATCCAGGCGTTGCCTGCTGCGCCTAAATCCGGCCCTGGCTTTGGTTGAAGTAGCACTGAAAGATGAACAAATGACTGCTCTGAATACATCAGTATAGGTCGTCTATTTTAAATACAAACGCTGTGCAACCGGCCTCCTCGCACAACTGAAAATCTCTGTGCAAGTAGCTCCCTTGAACACTTAAATAACCACGTGCAAATATTCTGCATGCACAGACCCCTCTGCAAGTACACATCGCGCCTCTGCGACCACTGGACACCTCCGGCTGCCGCACGCAAGCACCCACTGTTCCAACTACAGCCGCAGTGCTTGGTGGGAGTTGTAGTTTTATCGGTGCGGAGCATGCTGGGAAGTGAAGTTCCACTGCGCTCCGAGCCAGGGGACCGAGCCCCGCTTGGCGGGGGTGGGCCTGTGAAGGGCATGCTGGGAGCTGTAGTCCCCGCGCCGCGGTGCGTGCTGGGACCTGCAGTTCCGGCCGGCTCGAGCGGGTGCCGGCCCGAGACGCGGGCAGGGGATGGGGCCGGGGGCTGCTGGCTGGAGCCGCGCGCGCTGAGCCCGGTGTGGGTCGCAAGATGGAGATCGGGCGCTGCGGGCAGCAGGAGGCCAGCAGGTGGGTGTAGGCGATGGGGGGCTGGCTCTTGGTTGGGGGATGGGATGGGGTGCCTGGCCCTTGGCTGGGGGATAGGCGGTGCCTGGCTCTTGGTTGGGGGGCGGGATGGGGTGCCTGGTCCTTGGTTGGGGGAAGGGGGTGCCTGGCTCACAGCTGGGGGGCGGGAAGGGGGTGCC
>ML685900.1:2744102-2812190 GCA_007922175.1 Pelusios castaneus | reverse complement strand
AGCTGGGGGGCGGGAAGGGGGTGCCTGGCTCATAGCTGGGGGGCGGGATGGGGGTGCCTGGCTCACAGCTGGAGCAGGCTGATGGAGGAGGGCAGGGGTACCTGGCTTACAGCAGGATGGGGAGGGGTACCTGGCTCAAAGCTGGGGCAGCAGAATGGGGGGTACCTATGTCTTGGCTGGGGCCAAGGGTTGCCTGGCTCACAGCCAGGGGGAACAGGATGGGGAGGGGTACCTGGCTCACAGTTGGGGGGAATGGGATGGAAGGTACCTGGCACACAGGTGAGGCAGTGGGGGCGGGGCGGGAGGTACCTGTTTCTCGTCTCGTCTCGGTCACGGTATGGGCACACAGCAAGGGTCAGTGGTGGGAGAGATGAAGCTGCATGTGTTTGTTCCTGGCATTGGAGCCCAGCAACATAGGGTAGGGCAACAAGTTCCAGAGGGGGAGCTGTGTTAGTCTATTTCAGCAAAGCAAACAAGGAGTCCTGTGGCATTTTTGAAGACTAACGCATTTGTTAAGGCATAAGGTTTCATGGTGTGTGTGCAAGGGCTGTGTTATGCAGGGACAGATTCAGCTCTAAGCTGGCCCCTCGCCCCACCCAGCCTGTGTGGCTAACACTCTCTCTGCCCTATCCTGTGTAAATGCTCCGGTTGTGTGTCAGAGCAGTCAGAGCTAAACAAGGCGTCAGGCTCATCAGAGTTGAATACCTGATGCTCTGTCTTCACTGTATCTGTCAGATGGAGGTTCCACAGACAACAGCTGCCAATTTTTATTTTTTTTTGACAAGCTGTCCTCAAATGATAACCCCCCCTAGCCTGATGAAACCCCTTATTTCCAGTGTCTGAGCAGGGTGGTGTTTTTGGATTATGTCTTGTTTTGTCCCTAGTGACTGTTTGCTTTGAAATGTTGCCTATTTTAGATGTTTAAAATAAATCCCATAACCTCAATACTTGTGGTTGCAAGGCCACCTGTATTCAGCTGCAAGTTGGATCTTGATTGTGCCTCACCGTGGTGCCAGGCACTGGCTGTTAAACTAAACAGTCATTTAAATTAAAATAGTGTAGGCTTTTAATGGAATAAATGACCAAGTTTAATCTAATCAGTAGAGAACAGAGTCTTCTGCATTATTGACTTTGATAATAAATTCCATTTGGTCTACACAGTCCCTGCATTTTCGCTTTCATGGTGTCACTGAGTTTTGTACCAGCAACACAGACCTGCTGTATGGAGATTGACAGATGCTTTAGTGCAGGGGTGTCAAACTCATTTGCTATGGTGGGCCAGATTTGACTTAAATGTACTTCAAGTGGGCTGTACAAACCACAAATTGAAATACTAGAGCACTCTTGTGGCAATCATGGAGTGTTGTGTATGCAAAACCACGTTCCATGATACCACATTCTCTCTCTCAGGGAGAGTGTATGGTTTTGTGGAGCGCAATCCTGCATACGCAACGCTCCGTGATGTCATGAGACCTGACATTCTCGTGGCATTGCGGAGCGCTGGGAATGCGAGACTACATTTTCTCTCTCTCTCTTTGTTAGGGAGAGAGTGTGGGCCCATGGAGCACAGACACGGGCTGGATGGAAGAGGTTTGGGGCTGCATTTGGCCCGCAGGCTGCATGTTTGACATCCCTGCTTTAGTGGATCTGTAGGAACTAGTTAAGGCTGTTGGCATGTAGGGAAACGGTGCAGGTAGTTTCTGATAAGTCCACCAGCTGGCTGTCTCTGCTCATACTATATCAACAGTAAGAAAGTTAAATGTTGCCCTTTAAACTGTAATCTAGGTTTTGTTGTTAACCTACTGAGATGAAAGGGGCTGTTTCCACATTTCTGAGCTGTTGCTTCACACTTCCAGGAGATTCCAGAAGACAAGTTCCATTAATTGCATTTGATTCTCAACTCTTTGCAGAGTTCTCTCCCTCACCTGGAGGGACAGAAACAACATTTTTGGCTTCTAATGAAAGCTCAGTTCCCGGAGTGGCAAATTCCCACATTGTGGAACAAATGGGACATGTGACTGTGAATGCAGACACCCCAGAGTTCGTTTCAGTCTCCGCTGCTCCCCCCGTCCCCCAAAAGAAGGGGGCATTGTCTCCTTAGTGGCTCACTCCTTTGTTTGCTTGACTGAGATGTGGGCAGGCAATGGTACCTGCTAGGAAGGGTTCTGGCATATGGTGTATGGAATATCATCCCAGTCTTTGCTAATGCTTCCGGGCCTCCACTTCTAAATACCTGACATTGCATTGGATGTCATTGCTGAACGTGGCTGGCATTGGGGGCGGGGGTGCTTGCTGGATTCAGCATCCTGTCTACAGTCAGAGGCCGTAGACCTGAGCTTGAGTCCATCCCACTGCATGATCAGGAGATGAGGGTGAGCTTGTGCTTGCTTTTTAGCTCCATTCGTCCTGAAGGAAGGGGAGCAGAGACTTCAATGGAGACATCACATCAAAAAGCAGGATGATCTGATGCTCTCCTTTAGCCAGTCGGTGAAGCAGTACCAAGGGCCAATGGGGTGGACGTTTTAAGCAATCCAGCCCTGGCATTGGAAACAATGGAGCTGGAGAGACCATTGATAAATGCAACGTTAAGAGTTACATGTGCTGCTCTTCTGTGTGGGAGGGGGAATAGCAAGGTGCAGAGAGGAAATCCGAAAGGGGAAGTTGGTGGGGGAAGGAGACCACTAATACTGTGAGTAGTGTACAGCATGGAAATCTGCTCTCTGCCTTTGGCCAACCACTTGCTTTGGAAAATGTCATGGCAGGGGACGGTTGCAGTTAATTGGGGCCACGGGGCAGCCACCTCCGGTAAGGATTGCCTTTGTGGACTTCATTTGTAAACACAAAGGCTTAAGAACATGTACATTCCCTCTTCCCTCTCCTCCCCTGTCATGTTGGTGATTTAGAAAGGAAACGGGCGGAGGGCTTTCTCCAGTTTGTTTTTCCTCTCTGGTTCTCCTGAGATCTTGTTGGTGGCTTGAAACTGCAATTGCTTTTCTTGCCACTTTGTCCACGTTTGTTGTTGTAGGGTTGCAGATCGTGGCTGTAGTGGCACCTGGAAGGCCCATTGTGCTAGGTGCTGTACAAAATATAGCCGAGATGGTCCCTGCCCTAAAGAGTTTGCAATGTAGCTAGGTTAATGCTGTGCTGGCCTGTCGGATGGGGTTGGATTATTGAAATACTTGCTCTAACAAATTATGTTCCAGAAGCTCCTGTGGGTGGAGTCTCTGTCCAGGGATCTGTGTGTGGGTTGGAGTCTACTACACAGCTGAGAGCACAGTTGTGTTTATCCCCTTGTGCCAGGCCTCATGGGCAAATCGAGGATTCAATGGGCCATAGCAGAGACAGCCCTATCTTTCCCAGTGGCTCCAGCAGATCATGCTTGAGGCTCCTGGGGGTGGTGCAGAAGGTCTGTCTATGGTGTCCCCTCTGAAGTACGGGGAGAACATCGGTCCCCCCAGAGCTGCCAGGCTGGCATCTCATACCAGCACCAAACTCGCCCTAAAACAATGGAACTCCTTGCAAAGGAAAAACAAAGTGTTTAGCCTGCAATGTCTGGAGCCAGTGGCCATGCTGCTGCCTTTTGGTAATATGGAAGAAAAAGATTTTGAAAATCAGTGCTGAGCAGCAGGTGTGTGTGCTGTGTTGACAGGGAAAAGCCCAGAGCACATGGCTTTACTTCCAGCTTCCCTACCAATTTGAATATCAGAGGTGCAGTGCCAGCCAATCTGTGGCATGACCGCCCTCTGTGACGGGTCCTGCACAAGCCTGTGTCCTGCGTAGAGGAGGAGAACTAACTGGCTTTCTCTGTTGCTATAGATAACATACCAGAGGTCTGCTTTCCCCTGCCCAGAAGTGCCAAACCTGCGGAAGGAGCAGGTGTCATGACCCACAGAAACATCCTGTGTTTGCAGTTTGTTTGCCTAGACCAGTGGTTTTCAAACATTTTTCCTTGGGACCCAGTTCAAAAAAAATGATTTATGCCCGTGACCGAACAACGACATCTTTGAGCATCTGCTGCGACCCAGTACCGAACGGTCTGCGACCTAGTACTGATGCCTGACCCGTAGTTTGAAAACCACTGGCCTAGACAGCGGTGTTCAAAGCACACTGTGTTAACTAAGAGGAGACCCAATGACAGCGGACGTAGCGTTGTCCTGCAACTGTGCCTACAAATGAGCATGGCCCCTACAAACATCTCTGAAATGTGTCGAGACAGATCAGAAGCCTGCCCAGGCAGAGAATGGTGCTCAAACAGCCATGTGCTTCCCAGATTTCCCTTGCTGAGAGTGACGGCACCTACAGCACATTGGCTGCTTGAAGGAAATGTGTGCATCTGATTTAACCTAGTGTAAAATTTCTTCTCTGAAATTTTAACTTTTTTTTTTTTTTTTTTAAAACAACCCCTTCTTCACTCAGCAGCTCAGCTCTGAGAGTGTTCCATGTCACGCTGCTGACTTCACTGACGAAAACAAGTTTCTGTTCCGTCTAGCCCTGCGTTATCCAGCTTAGCCCTGGCACAGTGAGTTAGATTCTGTTCTGGTTTATGCATCATCACCAGAGTTGTTGACTGAGTCCCGGCTAAAGGGCTGTCTTCTGGCCTCAGTTACACCTGTGAAACCCTGCTGGTCGCAAGGGAGTGGCACAGATCTGACTCAGTGTGGCATCTGGCTGTCAGAACGTTTATTAGTGGTGATAATGCACCAGCTAGGGACCTAGGCGTCCAAGTTCGGATCAGTGTGACAGCTCCCTTTTTAAATTACATACTTGATGTAGCTCATTGAAACGCCCAGCGAAACTTGGTACTCCAGAGACTCGAATGTGTTGTGACTGGTTTGTTTTCAGCCTGTATTCAGGATTTAGTTAACACCACCTTCTTCTTGACCCCCTCTTGCAAGTCCCTTTGCGAAACTCACTTCAAGGTTGCGTATGTGAAGTGTAGCGGTCAGCAAGAGCTGTAAGTGTTGCCAGTGAGCTTTGTTTTACGGGGCCTCTGAGGTGTTTATCTACGTTGGTATGATCCACTTAGAAGGGCGCCCAGGCTGTTCGGGGTTTGATCCCCTGGGTCTGTTTGTCAGCCAATGGCAGTCGTGACATAGTGCAGTGCCATCTCTGCCAGGGTCAGGGAGCTTTCCTTCTTGTGTTTTGCTGAGTCATCTTTTCTCGGTCCTGATCATTTGAGGAAATCATTCTTGCTCCCCTTCCGTTTTGCAAGTATAATATCCATGTAAGCAAGTAACCATGTCATCTTATTTCCTTGCCTTCCTCCTTTCCTTTGTCCAGCCTCTCCTTATGTTGTACTTTCCGGTTGTCCTGGTAGATACCTCAGCTCTGATTGTACAAAGAGACTTACATGTGCAGACTGCCTTGCTGGAAGAGTCCATTCACCAATCCGACTGTAAGACTGGGTTCTTAGCCTGGCCACTTCTATCCTCCCTTGGACGGAGGAGATTCTGATTTTGTTACAGATCCTTCTGCCTCTTTGTAATTAAGTACGATGGTTTTGGAAATAAAATGAAACCCTCTTTAAACTGATTTCAGGACAGAAATTCTGGAAGGCTCCAGCATCTACCTACTACTGAACCTTGTTTTCTGCTAGTATCCTCTGGGAAAATATGACATATCTGTGTATGCCTAGATCCCTCTTTAAACTCCATCCCGTTTTGTGACTGCCATCTTGATAGTGACCTGCCCTGCGTCATTTGCTCTCGCACTGTGGCCTCCATCTTCGGCTGGGGCACCAGGAGATGTTAGAAGGAATCCTTACATCTAGTGATGGGGCTAACAGGAGGAAAGCCATCATGAATCATCAGTCCTGATGGTCCTCCATTCAGATGGGTCCACTCTATAAAAATAAGCTGGCTGCAGACCATGGGAACAACTTCTCCTGGGGCTGTGCTAGAGGAGCACAGGTATGGCTCTGCCATTATAGAGTAGATACTTCCTGTATCGACAGAAGGGTTCTTCCCATCGCTATTGTTAATCCACCCTTGGAGAGGTGGTAACCAGGTAGATGGAAGAATTCTTTCATTGGCCTATCTGTGTGTATGCAGATATGGTCAAATTTTTCACAGCCATAAGCGATGTAGCGAGGCTAGTCTGTCTTTTTCAGTATAGTCCAGGTCTCATTTTGGGTGGTGGGCCTGGAACTATGCCCCTGATCACCTGATGGTGGTTAGAAGGTATTTGGGGTCACTTGACAGAGGGGGCCAGATCTTCTTGAGCTGGGGGCTGTCTCCCCATCAGCTAACAGCAGGAAGGCTGAGTAGGAAAAGTGCCATGTAGGGTCCTGGCCCCCCAAGAGGTGAGGACACAGCAGAGCAGGTGTTCGTTGGTGCTGTGTCTGCGGGAAGAAGGCCTGTCTGGTTTAGACGGCCTGTCGGAAAGCTTGCGCACATTCTTTAGTTTAAACGGCCACGTGGTGCTTGAAGAGTCAGACTAGATGCCGGTCGTGCCTGCATGGGGGGGCTCTGGCAGTGGCATGTTTAAGCTGTTGGGGAGATTAGGGGTTCAGCCCTGGTCTTGGGGCTGGAATCTTGGCCACATGGGTCCCCAGCGAGGGCAACCAGATGAATAATCTGCACCCCCGAGTGTGTCTGAGCAGCCCGACTTAGAGACAGCATCTGGTTGCTGCCCAGACCTCAGAATTACATGAGATCCAAAGGCTGAGTTCTGGATGAGCAGCTTGGTGATCGTCCACAAGAAGGAACTCAGCCAGGGCTGTAACAACGAGCTATTAGAACAGCCTGTCTGCTGATCGTCTCTTGCCCGGTGCTGTGTATGCCCGGGGCTTTCAGAATTAAGAATTCAGCCTCTCCTTAAACATCTTGAGCCACGTCGTCCAGTGTTGTCCATCAGCGTAGCTCTGACTTCGGTGCAGTGTCACCAATTTGCACAGGCTGTGAATTTGGCCCCCACACTGTGTGTGTAACTCAGTCAGGGCCCAGCGTGCTGTCTTCTTGTGGCTGGTGTCACTAGCACAAAACAAACAAGGAGTCCTTGGGCACTTTGAAAGACGAGCAAATTTATTTATTGCCCGAGCTTTAAATAAATCTGTTCATCTTTAGAAGTGCCGCAGGACTCCTTGTTTGTTTTGCTGAACTAGACTAACGTGGCTCCCCCTTTGGAGCTCGTCCACATGCAGGGCAGGAGTGTGTCTTGAGTCACTGTGTAGCATCATCTCCCAAACCACTGGTTTTCAAACTTCTTTTCTTGGGATCCAGTTGAAAAAAAACATTCATGCTCAGGCCCCAACAACTACATCTTTGAGCTATGCATTCCAGTCTTTCAGTGGTGGCAGAAGTGGGCACCGTGACCCAGTACCTGAGAGTCTGCAATCCCGTACTGGGTCCTGACCCATAGTTTGAAACCCCTGCCAGTCTCTCTGGAGTGAGATCGTCTTGCCTAGGCAGCTTGACAGTATGTTCTTCCATGGCACTGCCCAGATTTGGTTAGAACACTTCTGAATGCAGCTCTGAGAAATCTGGTTGCTCTCTAGGCATTCTTTCGGCTCAGGCTCTTTTCTCCCCTCCAGCTCACTACAAATCATCTGGGCCCTCCTTCACTGTTTGTGAGAACGCCCCAGTTTCCCTGGCTGTAGGCTCCTGCCGCACAAAGGAATGATTTCAGCAGGCCAAACCGAGTCTCTGCAAAAGTGCTCAGCTCTTTGTACGCGGAGCATGGCTGGCTTTGTTTTACTTAATCACAATGCATGCATTAAATGGGAAACATGATTTCTAAAGGGGAAATTCCTCTTCTGAAACGTGACGCCTCTCAAGTTCCTCTTTCAGTGAGCAGATGGCTTTTCTTCACAGGGCTGGGAGAATCCCCTGGGATTTCTGTAGCTATGTCAGCTTCCCACACCCTTGGCCCAGGGGGGCTGGACTTAGTTTTCTTTGGTGCCTGTTGGTGCTGCTCTGAGCATCTGCACAGGGGACGCTGGAGAGTGACTGGAAACCCATTCAAACCGGGATGCACTCTCACTAGCCCTGACCCCAGGCCCTCCTGCCACGTTCAGCGAATGAGACTTAGAAACAAATCTTCCACTCTGCAGTCTTGCAAGAGTTTAGGTGCGTTATCTGTCCAGATAGCTCCAATGTGGGTGGCTCTATTTTGCTTCTCTGAATTTCCCTCACACTTTCAGTTGTATATGGAATTTCCTGTTTCTTATTTTAAACTGTAATGCAATGTTGCTGAGTGCTGTTACGTAGCTGACACGTGCCACTCCAGCAATGGCTGCATTTCAATTATGAGGATTTTTGCACGTCTGGCTTGTGAAGTGCTCTGGGATTCTTTGGGATGAAAAACAAACAAGGAGCCCTGTAGCACTTTTAAACACTAGCACATTTATTTATCATGAGGGGAAATTTATTTATCATGTATGAAATTTCCTGCATCTGATGAAGAGGGATCATACCCAGGAAAGCTCATGCGATAAATAAATGTGTTCGTCTCGAAAAGTGCCACCGGACTCCTTGTTTGCTTTGCTGAAACTGATTAACACGGCTCCTCCTTTGGAATTTGGGATGAAAAGTTCTCTACTGTAAAATCGTTGTCACCACTAGATCAGGGATATTTGTAATGCCTGTTTCTCTCATCTTCCTACCAAATAGATTCCTACCTTTCCCTTTACATCTGTTTTTGTTCAGTGGATCATGGCTTCTTATGTGTATCTTAGTTCCTGGCCACAGACCAAAGCCCCAAGGACTAATTCCCTGGCATTTGAGAATAGTGAATCCAGTCCATTGGAATGCTGCTGTTCTGCGTTTGGAAAGGAGCTGGAATTCCTTTCCTGCCAAGGCAGGCTGTCTATCGAGGGTACAAGTTTGATACACCAAGGCCCTGACGTAGAGTGGACACAATTTGCTTCTGCAGTATGTGTATGTTGGATACTTTTTATAGCACAACAACAACTATGAGGGAGTTTCCAGGAATCATAAGCTGTATGATCTAAATTCAGGCTCAGTCTGGGCTTTCACTCCCACTTCCTGAATCTGACTGAATGGCCTGGAAATAGCCCAGAGAGGAGCTGATCAGATGACCGTATTTAATGGATGCAGCTGCTGGCTTAGCACAAATCTGTGGCCAGCAGGCCTTGCGGCCCCGGTTCCTTCCCCGGCCATATGCAAAGCAGGCTCACCTGGGGTGTGTAGAGACAAATTACTGTGTCAGTTTAGAAAAAGGGGTTGGTGGAATCCCAGCTCATTCATTGTTTTACTGAGCCAACCAGTTTGGATCCCAAGAGGGAGGCTGGCCCTGGAATCCACTTTAGATTTCTGCTCTCTCTCCACAATCCTAGCTGAGTTGGACCCTGTTTCCTTTTAACTGTGTTTGGAAGCCCTGATTAAACTCTTTGACAACTAGACTGCACCTAAGGCAGCTTGGGCTGCCAATAAGTGTAAAACAGGGCTGGGAGCAAATATTCAGGTTGCTGAATTTGTTTATGTATCGTGGAATATTTAGTAACCATCATATCTTGTGCATTGACATTCCTGTGCCAGCTCAGGCTGTTCATCTGTCTGGAGAGTAGTGTCTGGCCGTTGCACACATCTCAAGTTTTTTCGGGATATGTGTAACTTGATACCATTTAAGGGTGGGCTAGAATTCCATCCTGCCTCCCAAATGTGATCAGCTTGTGCCCTAAAAACGAAATACTATCTATAAGAAGTCTTGAGGCTCTGAACACATTAACATGCATGCTGCGTTTTCTCCTCTTTACTCTTTTATGAGCCGTCCTTGACTGCTTTACAAAAACTGCCCCGTTACTGTGCTACAGAAAAAAGCAGCATGCATTAGGTGATATTGGAGCGTTGTTTGGAGGCGGCTTTTTACGATCCCTGGAGAATTTCTGTGGGACAATCCTCAAGACACAGGTTCTGTGGATCGTTGGCATATTAGTGTTGAGTAAGGGATTTCAATGTAAGATGAACTCCTGCAGCCTGTTTAGATCCCGGGTCCTTTCAGATGCTATGTGAGCCTGCATGTCTTTGAGAAGCAACTGGTCCGGCCCTTAATTCTTGATGAATGACTGTATTGTCACTGAGTTAATGCGCTGTTCCTTTCCCTATCAAATGCCCTTGGTAATCTGAATAGGCCTTCTCAGCAATTTAAACTGACAATCAACAACTAAAAATTGTGGGATTGTCAGAGAGAAGGCCTGGAAGAGAGCTGGGTGCTTCTCTTATCCGCAGATTCATTGTAAATATGATCAGAGCTGAAGTAATGATGACATCGTCTCAACAGGGACGGCCTTTGTGACTGAGAAGGGCTTGTTTTCAAAGGTCAAATATCAGTATTATTTTACATTTGAAAAACAAGTGTCCACATCAATGCTGCAAATAGCTGCCTTGGGTGATTAAAAATGCAAGCCTTGGAAATCCAAGGTATTTTGCACTATTTATCCTGCATTTTCACTTTTTAAGTTTTCGTCGGCTTGGACAGTGAGACGAAATAATTGCTTCATGGTTAGTTTTCTGGTCAGTTTCCGTTTTAGATTTTCAGTAGAGGGCTGTAAGGAATCGGTTACAAACGCCCGCCTCAGGGACATGTTTGCGCTGGAATGTCTGTGGTAGCATTTCTGTTGGGATACAGTTCTATAAAAAAAAAACTGCTACTACAGAATATATCTGCGGGCCAAATGTGAACTGCTTGAACCTTTTGGGAGCAGAGTCTTGTTTAATTTTTAACCGTTAAGCAAATAACCCTCAGTACAGCTGTCTCTCGTTTGCTTAGGGATTTGTATTTCTCGGGCAGTGTTGTCTAGAGGGAATCCAAGATTCAGGCCATCTGAGGTCCATTCCCACAGTTACTGCTGACTTCCTGTGTGATGACTGAAACCTTCCTGTGCGCCTTTCCTCGTCTGGAGTGGAGGCCATGATGATCTAACTGCCTTCCATGGGATGATGAGGGGCTCACGGTTTGTCACCCAGGATGTGTAGCTTGTGTCAAACCAGATAGGAACATCATTTCTTTTACATTTAAAAAAAAATCCCAACTCCATCATTCAGACTGAGTGCAGAACTCAGGCTGCGAGAACTGCTTCTGATAGAGTGGACTTTGAGTACTCGCCTTCTATTTCACTGTATGATGATATTTTGTGGTCCCTGATCCTTGAGTTGGATTAAAAAAAGCCGATAACGCTTGCATCTCCTTTGAATGGTCTGCAGCGACCATCTTGAACTCCTCCCACCTGGTGGCTCTGTGCGGGAGAGGCAATGTCTCCCCCAGGAGGTCTCCGAACACTAAACTGTGTTGTGGGTTGCTCGCGGGACTGAGATCCTGTGTAGCGTCAGCATTTGAGGGAGAGAGCGTGCTAGCGTGAGCCAGCACAGATGGAACCCAAGTCTGCTTTGGTATCCATCTTTCTTACACAGAGCTCTGTTGTATTGGTCCCCTCCAAGCCTGCAATGAAATTTGAAGGCAACTAACTGGCCCTGTGTGCTCTTTTGTGTGTGCAGGAAGGAGCACTGGAAACTGCTGGGCAATCTGAAAACCACAGTGGAGGGATTGGTATCTAGCAATAACCCGAACGTCTGGTCTAAATATGGCGGCTTGGAGCGGCTGTGCAGGGACATGCATGGCATCCTCTATCACGGGCTCATCCACGACAAGGTAGGCGCCGGTGTGTGGGGCACTCAGGCCTGTTTCACCACATGGCTGTTCTAACGGTGGCGCTTTACCGAGCGGCTCAGGCAATCCTTTGGGCCGGCGGGAAGCCACCGGTGTTGCTGAAGCAGCTGGCTGATGGCTTTATTAACCATCATGGTTGTTAGGGGGATTATTTTCTGGTACAGGACTGGAAATCAGGGCTCCTGGGTTTTTATCCCCAGCTCTGCCAATTTCCTCTTGACCTCAGGCAAGTCATTTCCTTTCTTCGTGCCTCAGATGTTTCCTGGGATGATTCTGCCCTTCTCAGAAGGGCGTCTGGAGGCTTCATATTTGTACAAAGCAGGGAAACCCTCTCACGTGGGTAAAGTGTCAGTATGAAGGTAGGAAGCCATCAACCTAGGGATGATCTTGCTTCAGACTTGCTCAAACTGGGGAAAACTCTTGCAGCTGTAGGATTGGAGTGAGAGTCCATTTGCCTGTCACCTTTCGCTACCATTTCCAGCCACATTTTGCTAAGTATCTGCGATCTCTGCTGCCAGAAACTGGCCCCTCCCACTCATGTGCTACTGCCTGTTAGATCCCACAAATGCTGAATTTGTAACGAGGCTGCCTAGTAACATGGAGCTGAAATTGCATTGCAGGCCTTGGGCTGGTCTGGCAGGAGAAACTCTGCTCTTTAATGCTCTTAATTATTAACTAGGAGATCAGTCTGACTTCTGTATCCCTCCTTTGCTCCACCGTGATCTCTCCTTTTGCCCTTACCACTGCTGCCTTAAAGCCAGTCTCTTCTGTCCCTCCTTTATCCTGCCCCCCCAAAGATTGTTTGCATTCAGACAGAGCCCTGACTGTTTCCCTCTCTTCTTACCGTTTCCACCTGGAAGTAGTTTCTACATGAAAATTAGCCTCCTGAACTTGAATTGGGTTATCAGTGTCTAGAAATAAGGTATTGGCTCTTGATTTGTGCTGGATGCACAGTGCTTGTTTTAAGAAAACACAGTTCAGGCAGGGCCTCATATATTGATTGATCACCCAATTGGAATAACTGAACACTTCCAAAGTATTGAGCGTTGTTCATGACAAGAATCTGAGCAGCGTAGATGTTAGATTTGCTTGGCATGAACAAGTGCCATTGAGGGCCCTCCCCCTCCCCCCCGTCTCCCCACTTTAAATTTTTTCCTGCTGTTGTTATATGGAAAGAATGTTCTTTTCCAATTTGGTTTGCCTTATTGGAAGTCTCCAGCTGGAGGTGTCCTTGGAGAACTAATGGGATTGTGACACCACAAGAGACTGAATGTACAGTAGCCAAGGGAGGGGTTTTTTAAGTTGACTCTCTAAAAAAAGCCATTGTTAACTGTTTCATTCAGACTCCTGACAAACACCAGGAGAAAACCTTTCTGGGAGTGATTCAACAGTAACTCCACATACATGTCTCCCGCCGAAAAGCAATTAGATCTACACCCGTGCGCACTTGAGAATTAGAGTGGGTGTCTTCTCAGCCCTAGAGGGATGTGTATTTTTTTTTTTTTTTTTTTTGTTATATATAAAGTAAAAGTAAAAATTCTCTTTCCAGGACTGGGAACGTTCACCCAAATTCTGTAGTGTTTTTAAACCACTGCCACCACCAAGGAAGAAAACAATTGATGTTTCTGATTTATTTCTAAGAGAAAGCAATCATAGGGGGAAAATCTTATTGTTGGGGGGAATATGCGGCAGCTGCTCTTATACCTCGTAAAGCAGCAGCAAATGGCATGAACAAAAAATATCCTCCCTTCGTAGCTGATCTTTAACAAGAGGCATCAGTAATAAAATGGGATAGTCTCTCCAAAGAGAGCTGAAACAGACCTCAACTAAGAGCCAGAAAAATACACGGTCCCAGAAGCATGCTCCATCAAATATCGAGCCTGCTTTCTAGATGCGTGCGGGAGTGCCGGCTGGTGGCTTACCACATTAGAAGGCAGCCTCCCTGCTGGCTTGTTTGCCAGGATGTTCTTGTGTCGCCCTCTGACCCTCCCTGAAGTTTGCGCTTTGCGCTGCTGTGTTATCAGCGAGTCCTTCCCCGGGCTATGCTGGCATTAGGAAAGGGAACACTGATAAGTGTGCAGCGCTGAACTCGGCAAAAATCTGAAGCAAATGAGTGGAGAGTGGCCAGCGTGCAACCTAACCCTGCCAAGGCCGTTCAGAGGGGTTGTGTCAAAGAGCCCCGTTCCCAGATCTGCTTTCCCCTGAAATCGGCTAGAATGTGGGGAACCTTTCCTGCTGCCACGGAACAGCCAAACCCTGTAGCTCTGTTGGGTTGGGGCCTTACAAGAGTGAGGCACTCATCAGCAAAGCGGGACAAAGTCGCTCACCCCTCCAGCTAAGGGAACCGTAGACTCCCCTCCGCAGGGCTGGCCCGACAGCTGGGGCGTGAAGTGGGCGGGGCTGACACACACTGACATTGGAGAAGTTTCTCCAGCAGCTGGATACGAAGCTGGGGTGAGTAGAGAGGCTTCTGCGGAGCCCTGGCTAGTAAGTTGATGGCCATGTTGCCTACCTTGAGCAGGTCAGTCCCACACTTGTGGTCCCAGGGTCGGGGCACAGGAGTTGAGTCCCCTTCAGTCCAGAAGAGCCAGATCCTCCACTCCTTCCTTCCCTTAATGAACGCTTGCCGTTTAACGAACCGCGGCCCAGCTGTACAGGGATGTGCCGCTGTCCCTTTAAGGCATGAACAGTCGCCCTTCCCCAGTCGCGGTAGAGCGCAGAAGCGTGATGGTTATGAAGTAGCCAGATTGATGTCAGGTGGGAATCTCTGCCCTGTGCACTCAGAAGCTGCCAGGTGTCTGAGGCTGGGGTGGAGAAAGAGATTGGTCGGGAATGTTCCCCCCACTGCCTTGCCTTCCTTCCCGACGGGCGGATCTGTTCCCCGGTGCTCTGATGGATTCGCGTCACCTTGGTGTTACTGCCAGGGGGCCGCTCGGCTTGGCTGGGCAAAACCTCCTCTCTCTTGCTCTGCTGGACTCTGAACAGCTCCTGCCCTTTGTGGTTTGCTCTCCCCGGGCTAAAGGTCAGGTATGTCCAGCCTGCAAACAGGTGGGAGCTGCATCTGGCGGTGCGTTAACCTCGTCACTGCCAGTCCGCTCCTCCAGTTGCTCTCCTTCCTCATCCGTCTGCCTGTTGATAATCAGTGGACGGCGGGGCTGTCCCTTGTCTGTCTGTCTCGGGGAGGGAAGGAAGTGTGTCCTGCCGGGCATCTGGCACCTGGGCTGTGGAGTGGTGGCTCAAGCTCTAATTCCCAGCCTACTCCTTTCCATGGGTCCCGTGGCAGTGGACGGGGGGACAGCCATCACACCAGACCGCCACACCGTTGCTGTGTTGTGGCTTTTTTCCTGTTGCGCTTTTGTTAGGGCCCTGTGTTCTTTTGTTTTTCCTTTAATTTTTGCTCTGGTTTTGTTCCTTTTGTGGCCTGTTCTCCAAAAGGCTTGGGGCTGTTCAGTGCCAGGGGACAGCCGCTGATGGCTCTTCGGGACCCTGGTGGGTGAGATGAGACAGGACGCGTAGTCCCAGTGCCCTGCTCCTGCAGCCAGCTGTGTGAGGAATGGTTTCTGCAAGAGCAGGCAGAGGAGGTGTCGTTGAATAAGCCGATCACGCTTCCCCCCCAGTGATATGTTCGCAGTGAGGCCTGAGAGCTGGCTCTAGGGTCAGGCAGCTCCCGTGCCCCACTGCTCTTCGCCTGCCCCATGTCCCCTAGACTAGATCAGTGGTTCTCAACCACTGGCAGGACACATTGTCGTGGGGGACCGGGCAGATGTCTGGATTTGGCCTGTGGGGGATGGGCTGGTGTGTCCTGTAGGGTCGTGATGGGCCATCAAGTGCATTGTGATTAGTAAAAGGTTGAGAACCACTGGCCTGGATTATTGCACCACGGTGGGAACCCCTGGCTCACTCTGCAATTCAGTCATTCAGTGGAAGAACATGTTGGCACTGAAGGCTTTGGGTGTCTTACAGGCCCAGCTGACTCATTCGCATCCTGCCTGTGTTAGGAAAGGGTTAATTAGGTAAGGGGGTGGGGTGTCTATACACCTCCCCACCATATATAATGTGTAGCTTGCTCGCTCACCCTTGCAGACAATTATGCTCCCCGTGCACTTGTGGGCCGGGGCAGGGCTATTAGCCCCATGTTACAGAGGGGAAACTGAGGCACAGAGCGACTTGCCCATGGTCAGCCAGGAAGTCTATGACTGAGCAGAGACTTGAATCCAGATCTCCCAGTTTCCTAATGCCCTAACCATCCGTCCGTCCCCTCTCTCGCTCATCTCAATGGCCACAAGTGACTCTGCTTTGTGAGTTGAGGCATCCGGCGACCTCCTGAGAGGCTACTGAAGGTCACGTTACCTGCGCTGGTCTATCAGGTGGAGTCTAACTGTGCGCTTTCCGGGCAGGTGTACTGCAGACAGAAGGCTTACTGGCAGTTTGTGAAAGACATCCGCTGGCTGAGCCCACACGCTGCTCATCACGTGGAGAAGGTGAGTTCTGGCAGGCGTGGGATTGGAGGATGGCGCTGGTGGGGAGATCTCCAGGCGGCTCCTTTCCCTGGCCGGCAGAGATGTGACTAGGGTGCACAGTTCAATTCTCAGTATTAGTATTAACTGAATGAGTGGAGCATTAGGATGTGGCTCATCTGCCGTGGAGCAGCCGGGATGCCCTGGCAAGGGAGTTCACCTCCTCGGAGCGATCATCTTGCCTCCCTTTGTCAGATGGAGGCAGGAGACATTTTGTTCTAATCCCTCTATCATGTTTCATTTGGGAGTGAATTCAGCACCCCTTAAACTAAGGGGGGTGATCAGAGCTGTGCAGCTTTGTATTCTGTGCCAGCTGCCTCCCAGCGGGCTTTGCAGGGTAAAATCCAAGACCGTGGCTGGGCACGTGGGCAATAAGAAACGTGGTTTTGATCTGAAACTCCTCAGACTGCCCCTAAAACTGGCACTAATGGCCCCCACTTTGTCAGTCGGGTTATCATAGAATAATAGGGCTGGAAGGGACCTCACGAGGTCATCTAGTCCAACCCCCTGCTAAAAGCAGGACCACTCCCACCTGCCCTTTATTTAACCCTTCCTACAAACCTAAAATGGTAGTACGTGTTTTTGGGTCCCACCCACCCAGGATGTGGCTAATCTGCACTGCTCTTTATAGACAAAGGACCACATCCTGCCTCTGCCTCAGCTGAGGTGGGGAGAAACACTAGGGGCCCGGGGAGGGGTACGGCAATCCGATTATGCCGCTGTTCAGGGTGGTGATGCACATCTCTAGGATTTCAGAATTTCTGCTGATGTAGTTGGTAAGTGGCAAGACGTGGCCTCATGGAGGAAGAGGACAAGGGAGAAACGTGGAGGAATGGTTTAAGGATGGGGCTTCCAGGCATGGGGGCTGTAGACTCTGCTAGGAGCCCAGAGAATGAATGGATCCTGGGAACTGAATTCTCCTCTCCTTCTCATGTGAGGTCCCTTCAGGTCAGCATTGGGGCATGTCGCTGGGGTGGGGTTTCACTAGTCTGTGTTGTGTGGCTGACCAGAGCATTTCAGTCTGCAGGGCTTGTTGCAGTGTGTTGTATATTAAAGGCATTCCCCAAATTAAAATAATGCACCAAGAATCACTGTGGCTAAACAACGAAGTTAAAGAAATGGTTAGAGGCAAAAGGGCATCCTTTAAAAATTGGAAGTCAGATCCTACTGAGGACAATAGAAAGGTGTATAAACTCTGGCATGTTAAGTGCAGAAGTATAATTAGGCTGTCCAAAAAAGAACGTGAAGAGCAACTAGCCAAAGACCCAAAAACTAACAGCAAAAAGGTTTTGGGTTTGTTTTTTTAAAAATACAACAGAAGCAGGAAGCCTGCTAAACAATCAGCGGGGCCACTAGATGGTTGAAGTGTGAAAGGAGCACTCAAGGAAGACAAGGCAGTTGCGGAGAAACTAAATGAATTCTTCGCACGAATCTTCACTGCAGAGTCTGTGAGGGAGAGTCCCACATCTGAGTCGTTCTTTTTAGGTGACAGATCTGAGGAACTGTCGTCCCACATTGAGGTGTCAGTAGAGGAAGTTTTGGAACAAATTGGTAAATTAAACAGTAACAAGCCACCAGGAACCAAGAGTTCTGAAGGAACTCAAATGTGAAATTGCAGAACTACTAACAGTGGTGTGTAACCTGTCATTTAAATGTGCTTCTGTACCAGATGGCTGGAGGACAGATAATGTGACCCCAATTTTTAAAAAGGGCTCTAGAGGCTAGGACAGATCAGTAAGAGTAACTTCATTGCCTTCTCTCCCGAAAGCTCATGCGATAAATAAATCTGTTAGTCTTTAAAAGTGCCACAGGGCTCTGTTTTTCTGCAATAAGGCTAACACGGCTCCCCCTTTGGAACTTCAATGCCAGGGACATTGATTAAATTATGGTAAAGATCAGAATTATCAGACACCTAGATGAACACGATTTGTTGGGGAAAAGTCAACATAGTTTTTATAAAGGGAAATCATACTTCACCAATCTACTAGAATTCTTTGAATGTATCAGCAAATGTGGACAAGGGGTGATCCTGTGGAAATAGTGTACTTAGACTTTCAGAAAACCTCTGACAAGGTCCCTCACCAAAAGCTCTTAAGCAAAGTAAGTGCTCATTTGGGTAAGAGGGAAGGACCTCTCATGGAGCAGTAACTGGTTAAAAGATAAGAAATAAAGGGTCGGAATAAATGCTCAGTTTTCAGAATGGAGAGAGGTAAATAGTGGTTTCCTGTCCCCCAGGGGTCTGTACTGGGACCAGTACTATTCAGCATATTCATAAACGATTTGGGAAAAGGGGTGGACAATGAGGTGGCCACATTTGCAGACAAAACGAATTTACACAAGATAGTTAAGTCCAAATCAGACTGCGCAGAGTTACAAAGAGATCTCACAAAACTTGATGACTTGGGAACAAAATAGCAGATGAAATTCAGTGTTGAAAGATGCAAAGTAATGCACATTGGAAAACATAATCCAACAATACATATAAAACGATGGGCCTAAATTAGCTGTTACCACTCAAGAAAGGCATTTTGGAGTCATTGTGGATAGTTCTCTGAAAACATCTAATCAGTGTGCCAGCAGCTATCAAAAAAGCAAACAATATTGGGAATCATTAGGAAAGGGTTAGATAATAAGACAGAAAATATACTGCCTCTTTATAAGTCCATGGTCTGCCGACATCTTGATTACTGTATGCTGATCTAGTTGCCCTGCCTCAAAAATGATATATTGGAAAAGGAACAGAAATAATGAGGAGTATGGAACAGCTTCTGTATGAGGAGAGATTAAAAAGACTGGGACTTTTCAGTTTGGAAAAGAAACAGCTAAGAGGGGCTGTGATAGAGGGCTATAAAATCTTGACTGGTGTGGAGAAAGGGAATAAGGGAATGTTAGTTACCCTGTCACATAACACAAGAACTGTCAGTCACCCAATGGCATTAATAGCGGGTTTAAAACAAACATAAGGAGGTATTTCTTCACACAACGCACAGTCTACCTGTGGAACTCCTTGCTGGGGGGTGTTGTGAAGCCCAAAGGCATAAAAGCCAGCACCCTGGGCTAGATGGACCATTGGTTTGACCCAACCTGGCCATTCTGATGTTCTTACTGACTTTTTTTCTTGGCTGGTCTTTCCCAGTGCATCTGTCTCCCTTGTAAATGTGCCGGTTTGGGCAGTCACAAGGTTGATGCTTACTGGACCGCCTCCATCAGTGCCTGGTGGGGGGAAGCTGCTAGGCGGCTCAGTGTCCATACTGGATCTAAGGCTGGCTTTCCAGATGTAGCAGACAGCAGTAGGTTGCTCTCGTGAGCTCACTTGTCTCTGTCTGACTGGACCTGTGTATGGTGTTCATTTCCAGTTCATCCACCTCCATGAGAATGGCCAGCTGAAGGCGGACGGTGTAAGTGATCAAGCCATAGCAGAGCGGTGGCTGCACCACAGCCTTCAGTTCCACTGTCTCTCAGCACAGCTGAAGCCCCTGCTTGAGAACAGACAGTACATCAGGAAATTCTACACAGGTGAGCAGCACCATGGAGACCATCTTCTCCCCCCGGGAGAGTGTCTAGCCAGCTCTTTGCTCCAGCCAGGGGTGTGGCCTCCATCGCACGTGGAATGCTGGGATGGGGGAGAGTAGGAAATTCTGTAGCCCAGAGAATGCCGGGGCGTGGGGTTTCATGGCATGTAATGTCATGGGCATTCGGATTCCATATATCGCTATTAAAGATCAGCGCAATTGTCCCTGTAGCCCAGGAGCCTGTTTCCGGCAGCCTCCAAAGCCAGGTACTGCCTCCAAGGTGCAGGCAGCACAGCTACAGAGTCAGGTTTTGTTCCCGCGCCTCCCAGCTTCCAGGTTCACACTAAAGCCAGCTGGGAAAGTTTTGACAAACAGTTTTTTCATCGGAAAATACTGATTCGCTGGAAAAGGGAAAGGGTTGGTCTCAGTGACTTGCCCATTTTGCGCATTATTTGGAAAAGAGCATCAAACGTGTCTGTGCCTCGTTTTGATGATTGCTAAACATAAAACTCTGGTTTTGGGCGCAAAACAAGTTGCTTAGAAATTTTAGGTTGTTTTCTGGGGAGTGGAATAAAATAAAGGTAGAAAACAGAATGTTTCAACCTGATACGAGTTTCCTTTTCAGATTTTTCGGTTGCAAAACACTGAGATTTTGACTTTTCATCCCCATTCAAGATGGATAAAGGGTTTGAACTGATAAATCCTGGCAGGGTGGGGAACCGTATTCCATCCAGCTCTTATTCAAACAAAGGAATCAGAAGCCTTTGGCCTGATAGTAATCCCTCAAACAGGAAGATCTCAGCTCAGGGTTGGCCACTGAGTCTGGAGCGCTGCCTCCTCCAGGGACTTGGGCTTTGCCCTCTGGGTATCAGGGCTCTCTGTTGCAATGGAGCTGGCCAAGACCGGCTCAGGGAGAGACAGGGGTTTCTCCAGTGCCTTGTACTAAATAATTGCACAGTCCCCTTTGTGGCACCCCACAAATCCCTGTCTGCTGAGAGGAGCAAAGGGGCACCATGGATCCCACCGGCTTGACCAACCTTCGGTTACCACTTCCTTCCAGACGCTGCCTTCCTTCTCAGTGATGCCCACGTCACAGCTATGCTACAGTGCTTGGAGGCCGTGGAGCAGAACAACCCCAGGCTGCTGGCTCAGATTGACACGTCCACGGTGAGAAGGGCCCCTGCCGTGTGTGACCATCTCTCCCAGGAATGCTGCTGAATTGTGATTCCCTTGCCCTGTGTCTCACTCAGCGCACCCTCAGCCTGTTGGAGAAGGATTTCGCTCCTTGGCTGGGATTCCTCTCAGATGGGGCTAGAAGAGAGATGGGAAACAGCTGATTAGCAGCTGGCTTCTCTACCAGGAGTGCCCGTGTGCTGTCAAAGATGGGCTGCAGTGGGCACGGGAGGTGTCTTTGTTCAATGGAGTTAGGCATTCTGGGCACAACCCGAGCACATCCTGTTTTGCTTGGCTTCCAAGATTCAAATTTTAGTGGGGGGAGAGGATGGGAGGAGCCACTCATTCCTGTAAGCAGACCCCAGCAGTTCCAGGTGTGGGGTGTGTCTCCAGGGAGTCCAGGTGGAATGGGTTGCATGTTATCCATTTAAATCCTAGCATAGGAACAGCATCCAGGCCTGACAGGAGGAGGACACAGTAGGAGGTACTGGTGCATGCAGCCTGTTGAGGAGAGGGCCTGGGCTCAGGACCAGAAGAGCTGGCTTTTATTAGTGCTTTAGCTGCCACTGACTTCCTTCATGACCTTACGCCGGTCACGTCATCCCTTTCGCCAGTGCAACAGGGTGTACGTCCCTCCCGCCGAGAGCTTGGAGATCTTGAGATGAGAAGCACTGGCCAGTGTTTGTTAAACTGCGGCTGTGTTCTCTCCACTGGGATGGACGGCTGCGTGCGCATCAGCTCCCTACGCTGGCCCTGGATCATCCCATGCGACTAGTTACAGGCGCTCCCGCTGAGGACTGCCCAGTGGTTCCTCTGTGGCTCTGAGTCTGCTCCCCTTTGTCGCTGGACACCGGAGCTCTGGTTTATTAACAGTGCCGTGTCTGTTCAGTTCCTCAGAAGGAGCGAGGCCCCATTGCCTGTGACCAAAAGTCAAAGCCTGACAGCCCTCCCTGGCTCCGTGTGTATCCCTCCTGTGGACTATGCACAGCACAGGTACTTCAGATCCTTCTCCGATCTGCACCAGCCAGCCTCTACCAGCACGTCAGGTAACAGGAATGGGGGGGGCGTGTATTCCTTCTGCATTGGGGGAGGTCACACCATGGGCTGCTCCCTTCCATGTAGGGTCTGTTTGCAGAGCCCATAGTTCAGGGAAGATCTTTTCTCAAAAGTCCCTCTATGCTGTCCTGCGGTAATGGAGGCTTCCTGACCAACCCTGCTGTAGGCTACTGTAGCCTTTATTGGCTATGCTATTGATGATCCCTTTTAAACTCTAGACCGGGCCTCCTCCAGCATTTGAGAGATTAGGGCTAACACCCCCAAATGGGCTAGGATCATTGTTGAAGACCTGAGGAGCATGAAGGGAACAGTGATCTCATCTCACCTTTATTAAAAGTCTTACCCAGTTTCACAGCCCCACTTAATAGAACTGTAACATAGAAAAAACTGAGACTAGCAGCGATGTCTTCAGTTCTTTCCTACTCACCCTCCATCTGGAGTCCTGAAGAATGGTGGAGAGGGCGGGTCAGGAAACAGTGTCCTCCAGCCATCTGCCAGCTCATATTTGTAAGAAGTTTTGCATATGTCCAACAAAGCTCATTAATATGCATGAGGGTTGAACCCCCTTCTGTGCATCTTCGTGGTTTTCATTCTGACCCATCACCTGCTCGGCCACGTGGATAGTTCTTCTTTCAACTAATGAACATTTATGTCACCATATCACTGCACTAACACGCAATTACCTTCAGGGAGTGGCTAACATTTCCCCTCAGCTCGCAATGGTCCTTTGTGGTGTCTCCTGGTCTCCTCTAGACACCATTATCTCAACTCAGCAGTTATTTTTCAGAACATCAGCATACAAACATAGATGCAAACTCAGCAGATTTATTATTGACTGACTTCTGCCAATGGATGGCTCATATGGCTAAGCTAATTGTCTGACAGCGTAAGGCCATAGATCTCTTACATTTCAGCTTTCAACCTTAAGCTATTTTTAACCTATTTCCCATCAGGTATTCGTCTCCTAGGTTCCAGTGTTACAGTAAGTGAACGTATTAGTTACAAACAACGCTACTGTGGCCCTGCCGGCCTGAGCAATTGGCAATAACACACTGGGACTTTCCAAACTATTGCACAGTAACAAACGAGGCTTTGTCCCTGGCCCTCTTGCACTGCCCAGCAACAAACAGCAGGATTCCTGTGTCCCAGCCTTCCTCAGCAGCCCTGCAGTAGCATCCCAGTGTGGTGGGTGGAAATGAAACCATGGATCTTGGTTTCCAGCTTCCAAGACATGCTTGGGAGCCCACTAGGTAGGAAGGGGTGTTTCAATAAAACAGGAGATTCCGTGAGAATGGCTTCCTGCCCTGGGTTCGCTGCTTTGTTGAGCCACAGGCACGTTGCCCTTGTTTGGACTGTGGTGTGCTCACCTTTTCCTCCTGCCTCTGTCCAGACAGGAGACCAGCTCGCTCCTCCGTGAGCAGCAGCATGAGTCAGCCTTTGGAAAAGGGCCTGTCCAACGGATCCCCGTTGCTGCCTGAGGATGGCTCCCCTCCAGACCAGCCTGGCCTCCCCCAGCTCTGCGTTCCCTCCCATAGAGACTCCTCTTCAGTCAGCGAGATGAGCCTCAGCACCGTGACCAGCCAGAGCCAGGACGCCTGGGCGGGCGGCCAGGATGACCCCCAGGGTGACGCCAACGATGGGCCGGAATACCTGGCCATCGGGAACCTGGGGCGGCGGGCCCGGGCCTGTAGCACCCAGAGTAGTGCGAGCAGCAGCTCCGCCGACGGCAGTGAGAGCAGCTCCAAGCTGTTCTCGTCCAGCAGCTCCCAGAAGCCGGAGTCCGTCTCCTCCTTGGAGGACCAGGGCGCGAGCGGCGGTGGAGGCCGAGCGATGGGCCTCCTGCGCAGGTCCAGCTTTTCAGAGGGGCAGACGTCTGCCCCCGAAGGGATCCTCAAGAGGAGCCACGCGCGCTCGCACTCCGATACCAACGTGGCCTCTGGGAAAACGGCCGGTAATGCTGGGGCAGCATTGGGGGAGGGATTTGGTGGGTGGGATGGCACTTGGGACGAGGGACCCCGTCAGCGCTGCACATCCTTAGGGGTGGCCTGAGAGTGGAGTGAGGAGGAAGGGAAGGAGCTAATCCAAGGCCTGGCGAGGTTCTTGTCCAGCGCAGCTTGTGCGATGCCCTGGGCACGTGCCGCTAGCTGGGGAAGGCTGGCCTCTGCCCTTTCGCTAGTCCTCTGTACTCCCAGAGACGGAGGGGAAACCCTCCTGCCTCCCCCAGTGCCTGACCGCCCAGCAGCCCTGCCTTGGCGTCTGGCCTCACTTTCCTTATCAGCTGACAGTAGGCATCGGCTTCCCCCTCTGTGCCCCCAGAGGGACCCCTGAGTCTTCTCTCCCTCTGAACCGCAGATGTGGCCAGAGCTGGGGACCAGGTCTCATGCAGGGATGGTCCCTTGATGTAACTGTGCAACCCGCATCTGTAGAAGAGATTGGGGACGTGTGTCCTCTTCCTCTCTCCCCATAGCAGTAGTGAGTGCTGGGCCTTTTGGGGTTCTTGGGGGGTGGGTGTTGGGGGGGGCCAGGCTGGTTCCCAGGGGCATGCCCCTTCAGGGCTGAGCTGTAGGAGATGGAGGCTCCTGTCTTGGTGAGTAACCAATCTCTCTGTTTTCTCTTCCTTCCGTAATGCTCTCCTCCTCTGCTTCTTCCTCACTGTTGGCCTAGGAGGCCTCAGGAGTATCAGCATTATACTAGAAGATCCAGTGGCAGGTTTGGGAACTAATAGACCCACCCTCATCTGTGACCATTGCCTTGAGTTCAGGATTTCCTTTACCACATTGGTGTCAACTTAGAAAAGCCTCTTTCCCTGAGTCACTGATGGCGCTTTGAGGAGCCCCCGGGTCTTTGCATGTCACCTGAACAAGGGTCCCTGCTTGGTTTGGGGCCGTAAGATGGTGGACCAGGAATTGTACCTGACTTTCCCGCATGGCACTATGTGACGTTTTCCAGTAAGCCCCCGGTGTGGCCCCCACTCTCTCCCCATCGCTTTGGAAGCCCAGCAAGATTGTGCCCCTTGTGTGGGGTTAGGGCATGAGATGGGATGGCCGGTACTTCAGAATAGACAGCCATTCTCCTCTGCCCTGTGGGAGACTCACCGATTACGGGAGCTGGGAGCAGTATTTCCCAGGGATGCGGTGCTCTTGGTACCCAGCACTCTGTCTGTGGTGTGGTCCGATCAGAGGACTGGAAGTCCAGGCCCTGGGGGTCTACTCTGGGATCTGATTTGCTGTGTGAAATGGGGCAAGTTCTTTTCCAGCCTGACTTTCAGTGGCGGGGGCCCTGCCGCTCTCAGCAATCACACAATGTTGCAGATGCTCTGAATCTCTGCAAAGCAGACCACTCACCTGTGTGCACCAGGTCACCTTCCCCTCCCTAAAATGGGGATAATTCCTTCCGCGCCATAGGAAGACTTGGACCGTTAATGTCTGTGCAGCCCTAAGAGCCCTGCACTGTGAGGCACTGCATGTTATCAGAGCAGTCTGCAAAGGTGTCCCAGGTGGGGCGTACGGGCAGATGCATCAGGCTGTGCCAGCTGTACAGACAAAATCTCTGCAAGATCCTGCCCCCTCCCAACCTCTCTCACAGCAGCACTCGCTGTCCTAGCTTCCAGGGCTCTCCTGGGCCTGCCGCAGCTTGCTGTTCCGCGGTGCTGTGGCTGATGGGAGCGACAGGCAGCTGCCCTAGGGTTTGGAGATCCGTTCTAGGCTCTGGACCAGGCAGTGGCAGTTTCTGTGCTGGTTTTTGGTGGCTCTTCGCTCTGTGGTAGCTGAGTTCTGGGAATCTCCTGCTGGAGCAGAGCCCTGGGGTTTTGTAAAGACATGCGGAGCGTCTGCTGCTAGAGCACTGGGGCAAACTCCCCTCAGCTCAGGTGTCAGCCCAAAGCTGTTTTGTGGCCACAGGGAAATGAATTGCTCTTCGTCCGCTTTTTGGTGGCTACCTCTCAGCTGGCACCGATCAGCCCTCTGGTGGCAGGCTCCCTCGCCCCTGGGGGGCATCACTTCTGCTCAGGGTTAGCTCATCTTTGCCCCCATACCACACACGTTCGATAGGGGAGGCGTCTCGGTCCGCGTGCCCAGTGTGGCTTGGCTGTGTTTCCGGGAGCCGGAAGAGGGGGCCTGGGGAATGGTTTGGTGCGGCATCGCAAGCTGCTCCCCCAGTGGAGATGACACCAGTGGTCCCTTCCCTGTGCCGTTAGCTAGTGCATGTTCCACATCACTCGTGCATCGCGCCATCACTCTCCTGTTCAGACGTCACGTTCGTGTCCGGCGCAGTCAGGGCTTCCCTTCTGGAGTCCCTCAGTCCTCAAGTCACGTGGTCTCTGCTGTGGCCCGTCTCATCCTAGGGGCTGCAGCCTGCGTCCAGGATTCACCCCCATTGGGTTGGCTAGAGGCAATCCCTGGAAGAGCCCTGCCCCTGTGAGCCTGCGAATTGCATCGCCGGTGTGTGCGGAGGGAAGGGCACTGGGCCCCGCCCACGTAGGTCACCTCTGCATCCCTTCTGGGGGCCACCGACAGTGGCCAGAGTCCGCAGGCCAGTGCTGCTGCAATGCTGGTGAAGCCAGTGTGTGTGGATGGCTCCGTGTCCCCCAGCCACAGGCAGGGGCTAGCGTGAGCTGGAGATTGCTGCCTTCTGCTGATTCCTGGGCACCCTCCATAGCTGCTGAGCCCCCAGGATCCCATTTCTCAGACCCTAGCCACCGCGGCCCAGCAAGACCATCTGGGGGTTCCTCTCCGTCGGAGGGGTCGCTGCTGTAGGCTAGAGGGCACTGTGCTCCCCGACTCTGCCCTGAACGCGGAGCAGTGTGCTGTCGCAGGAGTGAGAACAGGGGACCCTGCCTTGTTTTGTCCTCTCCCTCCTGCATCAGCGAAATCTGCACTTTCCAGGCTCTGTCACTCGTCCAGTTGTCCCTCTCCTGCAGCCTGCGGTGCGTGGGAGGGGCAGCTCTTGGCAGGCTGTTGCTACCTGTTTTCTGCCAACTTGCCTTTTCGCTGCCTGGAATGCCACTCCCTGGGCCTGCCTGCGCTAGGCACGGCGTAGCTGGCTGTCCCCTTCCCCCTAGGGACCAGCTGACTTAACTCTTTGATTCCTTTCATATTTTCTTTGGTATGTTTTTGTGCTGTCCCATTTGCTCCATTTCACTGTGTCCCGAGGGGCTGGGCCAATCTCCCGGATTGGCCCCTCTGGTACTGACCCGTGTTCCTGCTCTTGTGTCTCTCAAAGAATCCCAGGGTGACACCGCGAGACGCCTCGTCTCCTGCTCCCCCCAGCGCAGCGAAGTCAGCACGCCCAGCTCCCTCTACATGGAATACGGTGAGCAGGGTGGGGGGATGAGTGAGAGGGGTTATCAGCTGGCATCAGTCCTCGCACGTTTGCAGGCCAGCTTTCCACGTGTGGGGATTTGCTCGTGAGCATGAGCATCTCCACCAGGGTTAGGAGGCTCACTTGGCCATGCCCGGGCGTCCTGCATGGACGAGGCCAGTAACTCTTCGGCGCCATGAGTTTGCAAAACCCCTTGGTCTCAGTTCTCGTCCCTGGTTTTCCTAGAGGCTGGCCAGTACCTGAGTTCGGGAGAAGGGATGTTCCGAAGGCCCTCGGAAGGACAGTCCCTCATCAGTTACCTGTCGGAGCAGGACTTTGGCAGCTGCGCAGACCTGGAAAAGGTGGGGCTGGTGGGGCAATGAAGTGAGGGGTGGGGTGATACGTTGCTGGCTCAGTGACTCTGGTTCCAGTGGCCAGCTGCCCTACAGAAAAGGCAGCGTCCTCACCACAGCATTCCCGGCCTTGGAGTGGTGCCCGGAGCTCACCTGTGGTTTCACGCTTCACTTTGCCATTCGGTGCCCGTGGCTTGGAGATACTAGCAGAGGTACAGTGCAGCGGGAGCTCAGGGCAGCTTGCTGGAGCGCCCTCCGCTGTGTGCTGTTCCTTCCCTCATGTCAGGCTGCTGTTCGCCCCGGTCTGGGGGTGGATTTCAGATAGGAGCATTTTCCTCCTCCCAGTGCGGGTAAAGAATTCACAAACGCCATAATGATCCCTGCAGCTAGTGCTGACTTGGGAAAAACCAACCCCAGCTGCTCTCTTTGGAGAGGGGATGTACTGGGTGAGCCGGGTGCTGTGTGGGCGGTGGAGGGTGGGACTGTCGCAGGGCAGGGCTGGCTGCATCTCTGTCCCCTTTCTCATCCTGGAGTGGGCCCAGCTCCGCTCTGTCCCTTACCTGTCGCAGGAGTCTCCCACTCTTAGATGGGGACTTGTTCGCAGTGTCCCCTGTACACCTGCTGCTGTGAAGGCCCAACTCGGTTCAGGTCTTGCCTCCTTGCTTTGAGGGCCTTTGACCATATAGTGAGTGACCCAGAATCTCCCTGGGACCAAGTGCTTTTCCTTAGCTGTTGGAAAACAGCATTAGAGTGAGAGAAAAGCGTTTAAAGATAACCCTTGCCCGACATATCTGTTACCCTAATGTCCTACCATCTTAAAATGGTGACCCAGGCAGACCTAATGTGTTCAGAAACCCTTCCAGCACCACGTCTCGGGTTCGTGTCTCTCTGGATTTTCCCTTTGCCGCTGAGAGAGCCCTTTCAAAGCCTGCCAGGATGATCTCTGCATTGGTGGGCTTGGGCCTTCGGTCAAACCACTCCCACTGGCTCAGAGGGGATCGAGCCATGTGCGCTGAAGTGCAGTCTGATGTGTGGCCATCTTGAGCCATCTCCCTCCTGCCTGGACCGAGCTGGGCTCCTAATAGGAAGCACTTACGCCAAAACATTCATGCAGTGGACACCAGGCTGGCGTGGAGTATTGCTGGAGGGCGCTTCCTTTAAGGGGTGATTGGCCCCAAAAGGGTTGTGGCCTTGTGGGAGGGACTGGAGTCCTTTCAGTAGGAAATGAAGACTTCCCCTGCTGTGAGAAATCCCAGAGAGCCCCCTCTACAGGTAGCAGGGTCTCTACTGTGGGGTGTTGGGGATGTAATGCTGCGTCCCCAAGAACCTCAACTTCCAGCCTCTCTTGTGACCCTTTGGACTCTGTCTCCCAGGAGAACGCTCACTTCAGCATCTCGGAGTCGCTGATTGCCGCCATCGAGCTGATGAAGTGTAACCTGATGAGCCGGCGGCTGGAGGAGGAGGAAGAGGAGAGCGACAAGGAGATCCAGGAGCTCAAACAGAAGATCCGCATCCGGCGCCAGCAGATCCGCACCAAGCACTTGCTCCCTGCCTACCAGGGGCTGGACGCTGACAGTGAGTTCTGCTTTCATGGCCAGGCCAGCCCGCCCGCAGGGGCCTGCTTCTCCATCTGTGTGTGAAACAGCTGCGACGCTGTACCTGACGCCACAGGAGTTCCTCTCACACGAGCGCTGACTAGATGGTAACTCTAGTCACGTGACAGGCCTGCTGTCTCTGGCTCTGTCTGGGTATTTGCAATGTACACACCGAGGTGGACTCACGGTGCAGGACGTAGCTTAATTCTGGGTCCGCACTGGCACCCCGGTCACCCAACACTACCCGCCCTGCCCTGCTCGCTGTCGCACTTAAATGACCCTCGCTGACTTTGGGGCTACATCTCTCAGACCTTCTGGATTTTGCCCCTCCAGGCTTCGCAGCTACAGACAGCGGGTCCCAGTTCAGCTCCCGTGACTCCATGTGGCTGTCTGACTCGGGCTCTGCGGAGGACGTGGAGGAGTACGAGATAAGAGGTGAGAGGGCAGCTGCACCTCCTTGGGGTAACTGCACTGAAGTGAGAGGTGCTACACACCCCTTTGCCTGTTCTAGAGCAGTGTTCCTCAACGTGTGATACCAGAGACTGGCTTCCTGGGATGTGTCAGGGAGATCTCAGGGACCAGGGCTAGTCATTGAGAAACGCTGTTCTAGAGCAACACTGAAGGATAAGATGAGTCCAGATTCCACCCCTGCACTGTATAAACAGATTCCCTTTGGATAGAGGGGCTTGAGCGCTCAAAAGCTGAACGATTCGCCTCTGGGAGCTCTGTTATAGGGTTACCAGCCCCTTCGTTGGCTGTACCTCTGTCTTTCTGCAAGCGTCCCCTTTCGGGGCGAGCAGCCCCTTGTAAAGTCCTTCCCACTGGAGTGGTCGGGCTGAGGTGGGGGAGCTAAGGGATTTGAACGCCAGCCTGCGCTGTCCTGCTGGGCCGCCACGGACCGGACGAATCAGTCCCAGGACTGTCTGTCTGCTACCGTTCAGCCCTGTCTTTCTGTAGTGGGGGTGATGGGCTGTGTTCAGACAGTGACCTCCATGGTAGTTCGCTAGCACACCATCATGCTGGCTTCCCATGGCTAGCGCTCGCCCGGCCGGAGACTGGCTTTGAATCCTGTCCCTCGCTCCCTGCATCCATCAAGAAAAGAGAGAGACACTCCTTGTTGCTCAGTCAACCCCTCTGGCTGACTTTAAAGGTGCATCAACAAACACTCTTTCGCTGGGACAGGGCTGGGTGGACTGGGGGCGTCCCAGGCCCCTGTGATGGACTGGACGCCCTCAACCTCCTTGCTCCTTTCCATGGATGTTGCTAACATGAGCCTGCTTTGGCCTGTGGTTCAGAGGTTGGGCATGGTGGTGTAGGCCAAAGAGGTGGTTCAAATGCCTGTCTCCCAATGGGTGCGGCAGGCTCTGATCTCTGTGTTTATGCCCTTCCGCTGTGGCCGGGCCGAGCACTGAAGCGAAATGTTTTGTCATCACCGTATTATGCAGATGGTAACGATGGATCTAACCTGATTCAAATGTCCAAGAACGGCCTGTCTGTGTCAATGGCTTCTCTGTTTTCAGGTAGTACCCGCGGTCTGTGTGTGTGCTTGTCCGGGTGTGTCACCTGGGCGTGGCGCGGGCCCATGGGGAGAGCAGAGGCCTCCAAAGCCGCTGCTAAAACCGAGTGCCTGCTGCATCAGGCTTCAGCCCAAACCGCCAGAATAAGCTCCCAGCTCACGAGCGACGATGCGTCTGCTCTTTCCCATCCCAGGGCTCTGTGCGTGGAACTGGCCCCCTTTCCAGGCCTTGGGGAGCCACGGGCAGTGTCCTCTGAGTGCCAAAGGGAGAGGAGGGGGCCACTCGTGCAGAGAATGGCAGACAGGTAGCACGGGTCTGACTTGCTTGGCCCCGGGGCCAGGCTCTGTGCTGCCACGTTCCAATGGAGCGTCGTGATGTGTCTAGAACCTTGATGGAGGTGCGTCTCGCCCGGCACGTCAGGCAGCCGAGTGGTGGTTCAATTTCAGAGTGTGCAGCCGTTAAAGATAAAGCGCCGGTCACGTAACGGCAGTAGCTTGAGAGATTAGACCATCCTCCTGCCTAGAGACCAGCTGTGCTTTAAAACGTAGCCACCCTACTGCTCCCAGCACACCGATTCCACGCCCATCGCTCCATTGCTCGGCGGCATTAGAGGCTTCTCAAGGTTGTAGGGACGCTGGCGCCACCATCCCAGAATCCTCGTGCGCTGCGAGACAGAGAAAACTTGAGCTTTGAAAGGGAAGTGCTGTCACAGGAGCTTTTCTCCACCAGCGCTCGGGAAAGGCCGACGTCGTCTGTCGCCTTGAATGATCTGACTGAGCAAGCTTATTGGTTCCATATTTGCCCGGCGGGAATATGGCAGGTGCACTGTAACAACCGTTCTGGGCCCCGGCTCTGTCTGACTGCGGCCCCTCCGGTGCTGAGAGCCCTTCCCAGCACGCTTGGGCCGCATCTACACTTGGTTCGCTTCCCTGCTGCAGCATCAGCACAGGACACCAGGATACCAGACAGCTTATGAAACCCACATTAGACCAGGCAGCATGATGTGAGCCCTTTTCAGCCGGTCGGCACTGCTCAGTGTTGACAAGGACTTAGCACAGCCTACCTGAGACTCTGGCTCTTTTACCTGTGTGTGCACACAGCTAATTCCTGGTGGGTGGGAAACAGCCGTGTACCGTGCGATGTTTCCACGTTGGGCGGGAGCAGGAAGCATGGGTGTTAGGTCTGTCAGGAAGGCAGCCAGCTCTGGAGTCAAGTGACTGTCTGAAGAGAGATCTGTAGTTTGATCTGTGGAGAGGGAGCCTGGGTAAGCAGAGGCATTTTGCATGGCTGTGCCCAAAGCATGTCCCTTCAGCTGGAAACACCCAGGTGGAAAGGTGCCGTATGTGGAGCGATCGGCACAGAACACGTCTGCTGGGGAGGCGGGGCCAGATTTGACTCCTCCCATGAGGTGCCTGCCCATCCTGGCTACCAGCGCTGGCCTCTGCAATGTGTGCATGTCTGCATGTGCACCCCCTTTTTGCTGGGGTCCATGGGATCTTGCAGAGCCGTTCCTTGAGGAACGAGAGAGAGGCTGGTTTCCTCTTCCATGCAGGTGGGGAGACCACTTCCTCTCCCTGCAACTCTTCGGTGCCTCCTTACCGGGCCGTGGATAATGCGGGTTTCCTAGTCCTGGGATTCAAACTGGCAGCTGCCTGCTGCTAAAGGGTCGAGTCTGCCCCTGTCTTTCAGGGCAGGGACTTTGCCCCTTTGGCGCTGGGACTGAAACCAACAAGAATCCAGCAGTCCTCAGCAGGTCTTGTGCATAGTTCACGACCCAGGAGAGGAGCTGAGAGCTGAAACCAATAGCTACAGCCATTAATCAGACACAGCCGCCTCTCAGGGTCTCCTCTTACCCTCCTCAATGGTGTCCCTGTGGATTTGGTGGGTTGCCCTGGTTTTTTGCTTTAATTTCTGTTTTCTCCCCCATCTGTAAATACCTTGGGGTTCAAACCCGAGTGTGTACCCATAGGACAGTCCAAGCCTCCCTAGCTAGCCAGGCCCCACGTCGCTTGAGGACAGGCACGGGATGCAGGACTCACCAGTGGGTTTTTAAGACTGCTTTGGGTTTCCAGGGAATAAGGGCCAAATCCAGCCTGGGTGTAAGCAGGTTTATTCCCGTGACTTCACTTAGGCGAGGGCTGATTTGATCCTCAGTGTCAAGATGTTTCTTCGGCCCCCTTTTTGGGTCTGGCATGCAAACCCCAGAGCTGTTCTGCTGCCGTCGCTTCCCAATTCAGGGTAATCGAGCCAACCTGTGACGGTGAGGCCGACTCGCCAAGCGGCTGCATCAAAGACAACAGGCAGGTCGTTCCAGCATCTAGAGATTGCTTTCCACCACATCTAAACCCTACTCTGGTGGCAGCGCCTAGATTTCTCTGAGCGTGTGAACAGAGCCTTGAATAAAAGGGAAGTGGTGAGCGGAATAACTCTAGGCTGCCTGCTAGCCTTTGACGAAGTTCCTCGCTAGGGCAAGGGCAAGGGATGAGCAGCAAAGTGCTGGTGTACGCACAGACAGCAAAATGTAGGACGGGATCTGTCATCGCGAGCAAGGGTTTGCCATAGTGCAGCCCAGCCAGGGCTCTCCAGCCAGGGTTCTGCGTTCAGGGTTTAGCAGAGATCCGTAGAGGGAGGAAGTGGTAGTAACACAGGCAGATGCTACCCTTATATTTAAGTTCCTCCCCCACAGGGAGGGAAATCTTCCCTCTCGGTGGCTCGTTTGTTCCTTGGTGCCTCAGACTGCCGCTTGCCGTGAGGTTTCTGTGACGCTGACATGCGTTCACTCGTCGCGTGGGCTGCCGGCAAGCCATCGAGGGGAAACAGCTTTGGGTCACTGCCATGTGGCCTGGGCTGGATTTGAACCGGCAAAGCAGAGATGAAGGGCCCGTGTTCCTTGCAACGTTACAGCTGTGCGTAAAACCTAATCCGCCACTAAACTTCTTAACTAACCCAAGGGTCCCGCCCGACCAGCCCCAAGAGTGCGTGCGTGTGGATTTCTCTAAGCTGTGTAATCGCTGGTAGCTAGTGCCTGCCTGCTTTGTACAGACTGTAACATTTCTGCTCTAACCCCACTGTAGTTTCATCCCATGGCCACAGTTTCTTCTCTCCCCCATAGATTGACCAGGTGACTGGCTAGTTCGCGTCCCGGACCTTCTGCGTGCTGCTTCTTGTCACTGGTAGAAAGAGGTGCTAGAGATCACCTGCTTTTACAAGGTGATGGTTTTTAATGCCACAGTGATCACCCTCTGTTTAAAACAGGAGTAACCTCCTTTCTGCTCCGTCCTCTCTCTCCTCCATGCAGATGCAGATATCGAGCGGGACACAGCGCCTAACAGGAAGTCTTTCCTCTCCTCGGAATCCATGTACGTCCCCCTGCCAGAGTGCGAGACTTTGATCCTGACCTGGGCTCGGTAGATTCAGCGCTGGGACAGCCGTAGGGTGAAGCTGGGCAAATGGAGACTTAGGCTGAGGGGCGAGGGAGTTTCCTGCCCCAGGGACCAATCCTGTGTTGGTTGGGCATGGATTAGATTTGGCACAAATAGGTCTCTTCTGCCTCTGACGCCTCTAATAAACGGTACCGTCAGCAGGAGAAGATGCTGTGAAAAGGAACCATGGTGAATTAGGAAAGACCGCCAAGGCAGTGGGGACCGATACGGCCAGACCTGAGTTTCTCCCCAATCTCCTGCTACCCCGCTCCTGTACCATCTTTGTGATGTGGTCACCTTCTTTCCTGTCAGCGCGACTCCTTAATTGGCAGAGGCAGCACTGTTGAGCAGGGGAAGGCATTCCTTCGGCCCTAGGGGACTGAGAAAGCTGCTGCCTCATTACGAGTCCCAGCTGAGATGGAGGGAGCCTCGGACAGCCCGTTGGAAATGCCCCTGATCTGTTACTCTCACACGGCTGGTCGTGGCACCCGCTCTGCCCGTCAGATGAGACGGAGAGCTAGGCCCTGTTGGCAAAGCTCACGTGTCCCTTTTGTGCCATGTTACACCCAGGGGCTTGGCCAGATTCTAGCCTGGCTTGTTCCTTTCTGCCTCCCAAACCGCCTTAATATCTTTGATTCCCCCGGCCTAAACTCCAAACAGGCCCCTGGGTGGGTTAGTCTCTCCAAAGGTGGCTGTGATTCCTGCATGTGGTTTGTGGATCTTGGGACAGTGTGTTCAAACACCAGCTCGTCATCGTTCACGCAGACTCTGCCAAGTGGGGCTGGGAGGGGCAACCGTGGGGAGACCCAGCCTGCGATCTCCTTGCACGCTGGCTGGGGGCAGTGTCTGTTGCAGTGCTGATTGCCCTGTCTCACTCTGCAGGTCGCACTCCTTCCTCCATTCAAACTCGGCCGAGGCCGTGGCCATGGGCCTGCTGAAGCAGTTTGAAGGGATGCAGCTTCCGGCCGCCTCGGAACTGGACTGGCTGGTCCCGGAGCACGATGCCCCCCAGAAGGTAGGCGCGTGGCTCGGGGCCTTGCTGATGATGGCCGGATGTGCCGTGGCAGAAGCTGGGCGTGCAATCAAGGGAGTTAAATGTAGGGCAGAGAAGCCCCTGCCCCAGGAGCGAGTGAACTCTTCACACAGAGCTTTTAGCTGTCACCATGGTGCTTTCTGCCAGTCTTGAGTGCCAGGCTGCAGCCTGTCTCCTCCTCCCTGTGCCTGACGGAGAGGAGGGACGGCGCTGACGACATCCCTCACACTCCCTACCCATACGGTTGCCCTGAACGTCCCTGGCTCCCGGCATGTGAATTTGGAAGGCCGAAGGATGGGGATGGGGAGTTGGAGGGATCGGCATCCTGGGACAGCACAGCATTGGGTGCAGTGGCCCTGCGCCCCCCCCCCCCCCCCCCCCAGCATGGCTTTTCACCAGCCGGCCAGTCACGCCTCCAGTGCCCCTTGACAGCTCCTATGCTGTTGGTTTTTAGGGCCCGAGATGGTCTCTGAAAAGGCTCTTTAAGCGTCCCCAGTGGTATAAGAAAAGGCAGCTCTCCAAAAAGCTCCTGCTGGTACGTTGGGAGTGGAGAGCCACCGAGTGAGCTAACCGCCCAAACTAAACGCTCCCCGCAGCATGGCATGGGGGGCCTGGCTGTGGCTGCTGGTGGGGGGCGAAGTGTGGCGAGGGGCACGTGAAGCTCAGCCAGACGTAGCGGTCGTCGCTGCGGTGTCCGACTCCCAGCTGTAAGATGCACCCGGCCCGTTAGGATGCGATTGATTGCCATGCTCACGGAAGCGACCAAAGGCACCCACGAGACACAGGGCAGTCAGGGCAGACGCGATGTAAGCTTCCCTGTCTCGTTCCTCAGTCGTGACCCGTGGTGTTTCCAGTCCTGGGCACTGCATTGTGGGTTGACTTGCCTGCTCCTGTTTGACATCAAGCTGCTGGCTAGAGGCAGCTGTGCCCTTCCCTAGCGTGGTGGCTTCTGCCCAAGCCTAGAGGAGACGCTTGTGGGTACTGCGCCTGGCTTGATTTTCTCTCACTCCTTTGGTTTGTGAAGTGTGTTGTGTTGTTCTGGGGCCACCGGGCTCCTGTCCATGGCTGATGTGCTTCTGCTCTCCAGCGCCTGCGCCAGGCTCCGTTGGGCGCCGCTGGTCTCAGCCACTGGGCTCCAAGCGGCCGCTGGGGGTTGAGTAGCCGGTCTGTTCCCATCCTGCTCCACTCAGCCAAGGCAGCGGCAGCCTGAGAGCTACAGAGCCAGCACTGACCCTAGAGTCCCAAAGTACAGTGCCCGGGCAGTCGGTCATGGTGCCAGGGCAGCCGGACAGCGAGTGGGACAAACCGGGACCCTTTTTAGTGCAAGACAAAGCCCCTAATATCGGATGTCCGGTCACTCTAGCTGTATCCCTGATGCCTTTGGAGGTCCTCCCCAGGCAGAGCATGGTTCTGTGGGGCCTGGAATCTACCCTGCTCTCCGGACAGAGTGCAGCCCTCAAGCTGTTTCTCTTCCGGGCCGGTGCCTCCAAACCCAGGGGAGATCCTTGTCCGGGTGTCCTGGCTTTTCTGGCACACCCAGGAGGGGCGTCCTTCTCTTTGGGACGAGTGCAGAGCTTCATCCCATACTGACGTACCTGCTGCTCTGCTGGGGACAGCCCACAAAGGCTGCAGTGGTGCCCCCAATAGGCTGGGGACGACCTGACAGCATGGGGAAATATCTAGCAACTCTGCGGGCAGATGTGAAGTGTGTGGAGGAGAGTAGAGTGGGAAGGTCCCGCCACGGGGACAGCATCAGATGGAGCAGGGAAAGTACAGCATTCCCACCAGCTCCGGAGATGGGCTGCAAGCCCCTCGGATGTGTGGGGGAGCAGAGCGCTCAGATCTGATGGGAATTCTGTTTCCTTTGCTGCAGATGACTTCTGGTGCTGTGGAGGGGATGTGAGACGGGCAGTTCCCCAGCAGGGCAGGGCTGCAGGCCAGCGCCTGCCTCGGCGGTAAAGTTCAGTGTGTGACCCTCTCATTCATCTCTCCCAGCTCCTGCCAATTCCAGATTCTCTGCCCATCTCGCCCGACGATGGGGAACACGCCGACATCTACAAGCTCCGGATCCGGGTCCGTGGGAACCTGGAATGGGCCCCCCCGCGCCCGCAGATCATCTTCAACATTCACCCCGCCCCAACGTAAGGAGCCACGTGAGCTGCCCCCAGGGTCTGCCCACCCTCTCTGGCCCCAAAGATCCTCCTCTCTGGGCTGCAGAGGTCCACTCTTGTTCGGCATGGGCACCTCACTCCGGTCACAGCCCAGATGTTCACTTCAGCCACCTGGGCAGGCTGCTGCTCCGTGAGATGACGTCTCTGACCCACTCCAAGCCTGTTTTTTTCAGTCCAGGGCTGGGTCACTGAGCGCTGCTCAGCACGGCACTAAAGGCTGGGCCTCCAAGCCTGGCCACGCGAGTTAAATGAGACACTCAGGGCTCTAGGACAGAATTACTGTAGGACCTCCAGAAACACACGGGTAGGGCAGAACAGCCCGAAGCATTGCTGGTAACCCCTCTGTTACCGTCCAGGGCAGGTGGCCCCGAAAGGACATCTCCCACGACCCACAGGGCTGGCCTGTCTACTCCTGGCTGCCCTCTTAGCAGGCAGGAGAGGGGGTCTGTGCGTGCATTGCACGGGAGACATCACTCCTGCCTGGCGCTGCTGCCTTGTGCTCTGAGCTGGCGGTGAGTGGCCAGCTGCCGACCCCTCGCATGTCAGCTGGGTGGGGAGCGTTTGCCTGTCGCGTACCCAGCTGAAACCATGCGCCAGAACCCGTACTAGGTGCTGTACAGATAGAGAGTGAAGACAGCCCCTGCCCCAGAGAGCCTACTTTCTAAGCTTACAGTCTCAGTGAATCACTTGACCCGAGCTGTTGCGTGAGAAATGAGGCCCGAGTGTCCTCTGCCCTGCTGTGCCGTGAGCGATCTGGACAGGCAGCTCTAACACCTCTTGTCTCTGGGCAGGAGGAAGGTGGCTGTGGCCAAGCAGAATTACCGGTGTGCAGGATGTGGCATCCGAACGGACCCAGGTGGGTGCTGGAAGGCTCACCAGGGCAGCAAGCTCACCCTCTCCTGGGGTGGGGGGCGCTGCACGCCAGCAAGGGGATATGAGGATGGCAGTGAGTGGGAGGGATTGGGGGGATCTCAGCGCAGGGGTCTCAGTGTAGGCCTGGCATGAACAATGAGAGAAAAGTGGGGGGCCGGGTTAACAGTGCACATGGCCTGAATTCACAAAGGGCCTTGTAAATCACAGTAGCTCACAGATAGCGAGTCCTAAGAGAAAGCGACGTGCGATAAGCTTGCAGCCGCACCTTGGCTTGCACCCGCACTCGTGACACGTGGACAGCTCACGCGCTGTGCTGGGAGTGGCTCACAAAGTGAGCAGGCCAGCCACGGAGCGTGATACAAAGCAGAACGCCGTGTGAGTCTCTTTTGGACGACACAGTAATCTGATGGGTAGTGATGTACTCTGGAGCGTGGGCACTCTGAACCCCCAATATGCCCAATCACCTCAGGTGTAGCTTTATGAAACCCCAGTAAAGACACCTCCACATGGAGCGCACCCCGGAGCTGGATCGGCTGTTCTCCCAGAACCGGGGGAGCCGAGCGGGAAAGGTCTGAAGGAATTCCAGCATCTCCCAGTGAACGAACCTGGCCCGCTGGCAGCATTTCTCAGGGCAGACTGTCATGGGGAGCCTCTCCCAGCTGGGCTGGTACGTGGGTGGAACCGTCTGCCTCCCCCAGGAAGCCAAGGGGACAGGGCAGGCCACGGGCGGCCAATCTGCCTCTCTGAAGATGCTGAGCTCCCTGTTCCTGTCACCGAGTAGGGGAGGATGGCTTCGCTCATTCCGATTTGTGCTGAATTCCACAGATGACCAGGCCAAAGGGCCCCTACAGACAGCGGCATTCACCTGCCGTGTTGCCTGTAGCAGGCCTCTGGAGCAATTGTTTGTCCTGCCTGTATAGCTGGGGTGACTACATGCGATTCCTAGGGAGATCCTAGCCTCCATAGACTGCAGGGAGACCACAGCTCCCAGCCTGCATTGCTGTGGGCTGGCGACTGTCTGCCGGGACCTTGAGGGTCTGTCTATGCTGCAATGAACCCCCCCACGGCTGGCCCCGTCACCTGGCTCTGGGGCTGTTTACTTGCTGTGTAGAGGCTCAGAGACTCCGTGAGCTCACAGCCCAAGCCCCAGTCAGCTGCCACGGGCTAGCCGTGGTTGTTTCACTGCTGCGTAGGCAGACCGGTTGGATCTGCAGAGTACATTCCCTGCTACGCTTGCTGTGGATCAGATCCAGGCCTCTGGGTCCGGGTGAGACGCCAGGACAGTCCTTAGCGGGGCCAGGCTGCTGGGCAGAGACTCAACTCCCCCTCCCGCCTGCCAGATTACATCAGACGGCTGCGATACTGCGAGTACCTGGGCAAATATTTCTGCCAGTGTTGCCACGAGAACGCCCAGATGGTCATTCCTGGCCGCATCCTGCGCAAGTGGGACTTCGGCAAGTACTACGTTAGCAACTTCTCCCGGGACCTGTTGAGCAAGATCTGGAGCGACCCGCTCTTCAGCGTGCAGGACCTCAACGCCGCTCTGTATCGGAAGGTGAAGGCTCTCAACCAAGTCAGGGTAAGGTCACCGCCTGTGCGGGCGAGGGCTTCCGTCTTCTCGAGAGGCAGGGGGCGCGCCCAGCAGTGGCCCACGGAGCAGGGTGTGCGTTGAGTTCTTTCTTGGGGGGGGAATGTCAGTGCTGCATGAGGGGACGTGCTATCTCCTGCTCTCCTTTCGTTAGCCGGCCAGAATATCCAGTAGCTGCTTCTGCTACTTACCCTTCGCTCTGGGGCTTCTTGTCCACAGATTGCAGGGCCTGTTATGAAGGTGGCTCACTGCCATCTCCATGCAGAGAAGGGAACAGCCTGGAGAGTTCAAGTGGCTCCCCCGAGGTCACCCAGTGTGCTGGTGGCAAAGCTGGGAATAGCAGCCAGTGGTCCTGACACCCACTCCTGGACGTTGGAAATGCTGCCCCCTCTCCCCTCTGCTGATAGGTGCAAAACTGTCCTGCTCCACGCTCCCTTTATGCTGGCAAAACCTGCATGCTTGTCATTCCTTAAGCAGAGCCATAACGTGCCTCTAAAAGGGGCCCTGTGGTTGATGTACAGAATCCAACGTTCCCCAGAAGATCGGTACTAAGGAGAGAAGTGACTGTTTGCAACTTGGGACCCGGTCAGGATATCTCTAGACTTATCCTTTCTGAGGATGGATGATGGGCAGATAATTTCAGAGAGGCTTAAAACCCTCATAGTGCAGATTTCCATTGCACATCTTGTTCACGTTGCAATAGCGTGTGGTGGAGAGGAATTCCTTCCTGACCTCCAGTGGGACCTCAGCTTAAGCCTTGAAGCATGAGGATGGCTACCCCTCATGCTTTATCCTAGCCAGTTTAACTGCTTCAGTGCCAAGAAACTCAAAGCTGGTTGGCAGCAGAAACAGCTCCACAAGAGCATGAGCTGGAATAGGCTAGAATGGGTTTGGCTGTGTCTGCAATTCTGTTAGTTTAATGGCAGCTTTCTACTCTTATGTTTGTCTTCCCCAGCTGTTGAGAATCCAGCTGTTTCACTTGAAGAACATGTTTAAGACCTGCCGGTTAGCTAAAGAGTGAGTATTGGGCTTCCGCCAGAGTTTAAATTGCAGTCGATTCAGTCTCTCAGGGCTGTCATGTGGCAGTTTGACTTGTTGACTGCAGCCATACCTCTGCAGGATGGGGGCTTTCAAGGGCCGTGATAAAATGTTCAGAAGCATCAGAGATCAGTCGCCTTATCTCGCCCCTATCTCTTCCCCGCTCAGCACTGGGGCAGGCCACCTAGAACCTTTGAGAGCCGGCCAGGCCTGACAGTCAGGTGTGAGATGAGCACCTGACGTTTGTTGAGGAAAGAGCTGTGACTGGAGTGACGTGAAGGGAATGGGCTTGGTTCCTCTGTGTTCCTCGGGATCTCCTGCTTCCCAACGGCCTCTGGTGACCCTCTGGCTACCCGTGACTGAGTCCGGCTCTTTTCAGAGCCCACGGCAAGGGTCTCACCGGAGACGTTTGAGGAGTGCAGACACGGGCTATGCGTCAGTCTGAGCGCTAACCACTGAAACCCGCTGTGCCCTCGGAGGCCCTCGGTTTCAGGGAGGGGAGGCCCTCCAGTGGCTCAGAGTCTGCAGAGATGCGTGTCCATTCAGAGCAGACGCTGTCTGTCTGGGTGCCCTCTCCCTTTGCTGCTCTCCAGACTCGGGTTCGCCCAACCCCGGAGAGGGGGAAGTAAAAAGAAACCACCACTTGCTGCCTTCCAGGGAGCTCCTCGGTAGCTGGTCTCTGCCTTTCCAGGCAGATTCCTCAGTCCCTGTGGCAAGAATCTCAGCTGTGCCAGCTGGTTTCCCTCCTCTCGGCTTTGGGAGGTGCGCAGGGATTGGAGCGGACTGGGGACCCTGCAGCTCAGTGGGAGGTGCCAGCATTGGCTGGCACAGGGCCTGGTAAGCTAGAACAGGAGCAGCAATGTATTAGGAGGCAGGTGCTATCGCTGGGCTTCGTAGAGCCCTGCTTGGATGGGGTGGACCCAAGAGAGAGGCGGCAGTGCCCGGGTGGAGATGTGGCGCACCGGGTTGCGGTGTAGCTGACACTGAGCTCCGGTATCGCTGCCCTTGCAGGCTCCTGGATTCCTTCGACGTGGTGCCGGGTCACTTGACAGAGGACCTCCATCTCTACTCCTTAAATGACCTGAATGCCACTAAGAAGGGAGAGCTGGTTCCGCGCCTGATGGAGCTCATAAAGGCAGGTACCCTGCACGTTGAGAGATGCATGGTAGGTAATTTTATCGTCTCTCTAGCTTATTTTTATTGTTACCGGCTTAGACTGTACTGTAGAAAGAGCGAGGAAGGGGAGCTAGCTTTACAAAGGCAGCAGCGGCTGCCCCAGAACAGTGCACTTGGCTTGAGCTTTTAACGTGCTCCGCTTAGTTTCACATATGGCTGTCGTAGCTTCCTTAGCACAAGAGACGGGTGTTGAATAGCGGGGCCAATTGGTTCCATTTCAGGGAGAAGCTGTGTTTTCCCATAAGCTGCAATGCCCCCATTTGCTGTCTCCATCTCTGCCATGTAAACACGGGCCGTGTTCCCCTCTGAAACCCACGGGGACGGTGCTTGATTACGTTCAGGATCAGGATGCAACTCGACTGGTGGCTAGAGGAGGGCACCAAGACTCAGGACTCCTGGGCTGTACTTTCAGCACTGCCACGGATCAGCTGCGTGATCGTGGGCAAGTTGCAGCCCCACTCTGTGCCTCAGTTTCCCCACTGGTATAAACAGGCAACTTCCCTACTTTGTAGGGAGCAGTTAAGGCCTGGCGTTGAGATCCTCCACTGGAGGGTCCTGCATCAGCACATAGTGATGGTATCAAGCGTGCAACCTGCCTCCCCTCTTGGAGTAATTTAGACAGCGCCCCATGTAACCTGGTGAAGAGATCCGCGGTGACACATGTCCAAGGAGCAGTTCTGTCAGCCCGGCTGTGGGTAACGTCATGTGAACTGCATTCCCAGAGACGCACACATGTGGGAGAATTGATTTCCTTGGGGGCCAGATACCCCTTTGCTCTCCCCGGCAGAAATACTTGTCCGTTGCTCTGCAGCTGCTCATGCCAGTCATTATCTGGACACTGGGCTGGCTGGCCATCCCTGTGCTCTGCTGCAGAGAACTATGCTTTACAATGCCCTGGGGGGCCATAAATAGGGGCATTTCCCGCCATCTCATTCCCAAATGTGCAAGAAACGTTTGATCGTACAGACCCTCCATCTCATTCCCAAATGTGCAAGAAACATTTGATCGTACAGAAACAGTCGCTCTACTTAAGTGGTTAGATAAGGGGTGGGCAAAATACGGCCGTCTGGTCTGCTGCCCCTGGCCCACTCCCCCACCCCTCTTGGCCAACGCTGCGCTGCTCAGCACCAGGGCTGTACCGCCCTCCTGTTGCAATGTTTGTGCTTGTTTTAACCATCCTCCTTTTCTCTAATGAACTGATTTCAAGCAACGAAATAAAACCCAGCTTGAAATGTGGGAGGGATGAGATGAGGTTTGGACTGGAGATGAATCTCAGACCCTGCTGGGCTGCAGCATTTGCCTTCACCTCCTCCCTGAAGGCTAAGCTGTGCTGCAAAAATGATGACATCAGGAAGCTGGCTACAACATGGCTGAGGTGGTTAGAACGCTGTTGCACTGTGTAGTGTAGATGGGACTTAACCACGCTCCTGAGTCATGGTGCACCTCTGATTTTTCCAAGGTTGTAGCCAATTCGGGGACCCGTGTACACTCAAGATGAAACAGTGTTTTAACTCTGTCACTGGCACCTGTGCTGTAACTGGTTGCTCATTAAAGTGATTTGTGTCACGCAGATGCAGCCTTAATTTTCTGTGTGAAAACCCATGATGGGCGGCTTGACTAATTCTCTTTAAAAACATTCCAAATAGGTCTCCTTGAATTTCAGTCACTCCCGTGGGCGGGTCTGGGCCAAAACGCCAGAGAGGCTGCCTTTGCCACCAAAACGTCCCTTACTGAACGTGGATCCTTTTCGTGGCACTCCGAGTCTCCCTGGGAAGTCAAAAGGTGGCAGACTAACCGGAGTGCCGCTCACTAGCTTAGCAGTGTTGTTTGCACAACGCGACACTGGACGCGCGTGTGTGTGTGGCACATCTTTCGGTACAATCGCTACGACTTACGTTGTCTTGTGGTTCGCTGACACAGCCCAGGCACGCAGCACGCCACGGCTGTCGCCCTGGGTAGTCTGCCGGCAGCGGTATAATCTAAGAGAAATACAGGATGCCCGGCTCCCGCTCACGTCCACCCAGCAGCCAGGCAGCCCTGCTGTTTTGAGGTGGCGCTCGTGGAACACTTCTGGCCTGTGGCATCAAAAATAGACAATGGCTCCAGCCCCGTGGAAAGGGTGGAATTTCGTGGGTCACGTCCACCACATGCATTGGGACACAAGGCCTGGCCTGTAGCGTGTTGGTGCCACGGCCCTGCGTGCTGCTCTCACAGCTGGATCCCAACAGTGGAACAGGCCTGTGTTTCCACGTTACTCTTGGGCCACGCTGCCTCTGGGTGCAGGAAATGGGGTGTATTTGCATTTTCCCCAGGGCATTCCTCCTTCACTCCTCTCCCCTTCTTTTGCCACAGCTCTGCCAAGCCAAAGGCTTCATCTGTGAGTTCTGTCAGAACGAGGAGGACGTCATCTTCCCCTTTGAGCTGAATAAATGCAGCACGTGCGGAGGTGAGATGTTGGTCCAGGCCACGCATGCCAGGAATTACTGCTCAGTAGTTTTTAACGCAGGCTGTCCCACTAGCATCGTGGCTTCCATAAGCGTGGCTTGTCTAGCAACCAAAATGGTGTTCGGCCCACGACTCCGACGGCCGATTCTCGCTACCCCATCTGCCACGCTCCTTGGCCAAAGCCGTGCCCGTGTGTCTGGAGGGGGCCAGTTGAACGTCACAGAGCGCATCAGATCTGGGGTGCGCTAGCTGGCGCTGCGGGAGGGCTCCCCACACTTGCACAGATGGGCTAGGCGGAGGATGCAAACTCGCTTCCACCGTGGCTGCGGCCTGCCCTACAACTCGTAACTTCCTGGCCGTTCGTTCTTCGGCGCCTTTCAGCTTCTCAGCGCTTTGGCCACGTGGCGCTGGGCTGAGCGTTTCCCATCATTTACTGACGCCACCGAGATCTGTAACTGCTTTTGGCCGCCGTTGACCTGTGCTGAGGAGCCAGAGGGACAGAAGCAGTTTCCTGGTACCAGTCTTCTGGGCCTCCAAATCGCCCTTGGCCGTCCTGCAATGTGACCGTCTCTAAAATGAGACTCTTGCCACAGTGTTTGCAGTGAAGGCCTTTAGCTTAGGGTCACCCTTTCCTTGGCAGGACGGAAAACCTTTGTGAAAGGGAGGGGCGGCAAAGTGGAATCGACCTAGCTAGTCCTGCCGTCCAAAACGGAGGGAAATGCCCCCAGCGGTTTGTCTGCAGTGGGCTAGGCCCGTTCCAAACACGCGTGGGCACCGTCCCTTTTCCAAAGATCTCTGTATAGGAGCCAGAGCAGAGGTGAGTCGGGCAGAATTGTAGTGCCTTTGAGATTTGATTATCCGAGGTGTTGACAAACGCCTTCCCTGCACGGTGACTTAGCATCCCTCCGGGAGGAGGTGGGTCGGCGTGCCCTGAAGCTGGAACGCGGCAAGGCCCGGCTCCACGTTGACGGTGTTCTCTTCTCTCTCCCTCTCCAGAGTGCAACGCCTGCTATCACAAAACCTGCTTTAGATCGGGCTGTCCCAGGTGCGAGCGCTTGCACGCCAGGAGAGAGATGCTGGCCAAGCAGGACATGGAGTCCTGCATCTCGGACTACGAGGAGGAGGAGGAGCCGCCACGAGAGGCCGCAGCAGCGACGTGAGCGTGGTGGAGGAGGGGAAGAGGAGCCCAGCGGACGTGTTTTGTGTGCGCGGCCTTCGTCCCCAGCGACCGACTGACTGAGAATTAGCCTGAATCTTTCACACTAAAGGAGCCTGGGGAGGGCTGAATCACGAAAGATCTCTGAGCGCCTGGCCCTCGGCGTGCTGCAAGAGATTTGATTTCTTTTCTCACACTATTGTGCCGGGGCGGAGGGCACTCTGCCGGCCGTTAGCTCTTGCAGGCATGGCCTTGCTGAGTTGGCCATTCCTCTGCCTTCGCATGGGGTACGGTGGCAATTCCCACCTGAGCCTCACGCTGAGCGTTTGGGCCTGTGCACCCCCTGCCAGTCCTGTCGGGAGAAGCTTGGCCAGCGAAGGGCGCTAGCCGGGAGTTGCACTGTCTTCCCTGAAGCCGGCTCCTTGTGGCATTTCCACCAAGCAGGACACACTGAAAACTCCTGGCCAGCGCAGTGCTCCTGCAGGGAAGAACCAGATTTGTTCCACTGCACTGGGACGGAAGAGAAAGGGGTTTTGCCAAAAGTCCATTGCCTGTAACACCCCAAATCTTGCTGCTGACGTGATCTTTTTTCCCAGTCCCTTGTTCAGAACTGAACTGCCTTGATTTGGGGACCGGGGACAAACAGTCCTTCGCCCTCTGCCTGGCCGGGGCCGTCACTCGGACTTCAGATGCCTGCTAGGCCAGCAATGGCATGTGCGGATTGGAGGTGGCGAAGGAGCTGATCAGATTTTCCCTCAGGCCCGTCCCTGCAGGCTGGCTCGAGGCCAGTTCTGTGCCTGTCGCTCCATCGGGATCCATCCCGTCTCCACTGCGGAGGTTCAGTTCTCCACACTACATCTGGGGCTGGCGGAGTTCCCACCTGAGTGCGGGGCTGGGCCGTGATCCCACAGTGCCCTGAGATCGCGCAGGTGTGGTGCGTGGGTGACTCTGGGGCTTCAGACTGGCCATTCTCTGGGGCGGGAGGCTGCAGACAGCGAGGAAGCAGGGAGAGGAAACACCTTAGAGGAGCCAGGGAAGCAGCAGATGTGAAGCCGGCGTCTCTCTGTTGAGCTGGGGAAGGCGGGCTGTGAACGGTTCTTCTTTGGGCCAAGAGCAGGGAGCAGTTTGAACGCAGCCAGAACTCAAATCCTGGGTGCTGGCAGCGGAGGGGCTCCTGCCCCAGGTCCAGCAGGGAACCCACCCACCTGCTCCTACCTCTTCCCCCTGTAGCATTTGACCACTCGGTTTATTCGTGACGTGCGGCCAGGCACCTCGGGGGGCAGCTGAGGCCTGGATCTTGGCCTTCCCGGTCAGCCCCTCACACACACCATTTCAGAGCCGGATGAAGCCCTGCTCTGCCTCACTGGAGCCTTTCTCTGTCTCTGCAGCGCCTTCCATGGAGTGGATTCTGGCTGTTCTGACCCTTGCTGCTGGTGTGTATGACCGGCTGGTTTGTGCTGGGCTCCCCTGGTGACGTACGCTGTTCTCTCCTGTCACAGACGCTTTCTGCTGTCTGGGCCCTGCCGGGCTGAGCGCTCACAGAGGCACGCCGGGCAGCGGTTGAGCAGGTTCCCATTCAGCCAGCTCCCTTGCTTTGAAGATGAAAGCTGCACTGGCTCGGGAGCCGTTTGGAGGGAGGTAGCCGGAGAGCCACTAACTGGGTAAAGGAGACGCTCCCTAGTGCACCGTACAGAGCTGCCCGTGTGCTGTCTTGTGATGGCAACCACCACGTAGGCAGAGGAACCTGGTCCAGAATGTCTCCCGGGCTCCACTTCCTGCTTCTCGGTCCCTGTCCAAAGCACCGTGTCCTACTGATCTGGATTTGTGCAGAGGGAGCCCCGTCGTAGCACGTGGTTTTCCGTAACACTCCCTGGCTCACGTGCCCCTTGGTGGAACTCAGAACTGTACTTCCAGAGCATCCTCCCGTCTGTAGGACTGAGATCAGGCACCGGGGCGGGGGCGAAGCTGTTCGATTGCCATCCTGAGCTTCCCCACCCCCCCATCAGAAGGCAGGTGCCCCAGGCTGGTTCCTCTTAGTCTCTCACGTGTCTCATTTTGGTTCTGATCTCTTTTCAACACAGTCGCTCTCATCTTTTTAGTTAGCTGCTTTCAGTCACGTAGATATTTAGGTACCTAACTCCTGTTGATTTCAAAGGGAGTTCAGCACCCCAAGATCTTAGCAAATCTGGCTCTACGTGTCCATCACCATCGGTGCTGGGGCCATTTTCTGCCTGGCTGCGGGTTGGAGTGTCCAGCATGGAGACAGCGCTCTGTGGGGCTCTTTCCATTAGCCACGTCTCCTTTCCATTCCCCAGCACGGCTGCAGACGTGCATTGTGCTCTGAGGAGATGAGTCCTGCGTGCCTTTCACTCATCCCAAATTGCACACACCCTCTCCCCCCCCCATTAAGGCTGTCTCCACCTGGGGAAGGTCCTGGGCCCAGATTCCTGCCCTGCATCTGGCAGAGTCCTGGGCGTGGCACAGGGCAGTTGCTGGTAGCCGGTGTGATAGGCGGGGGTGGATGAAAGGCATAACGGAGCATCCCCCGAGTCTGTAACGTGGTCTGCCCGTGCTGCAGCTGGTAGTCAGGGCTCTCCCGGGGTGGTGTCGACTGGAAGCCTTGGCACGCAAGTGGCTTGCAGCCTCTCCAGGTAGTGCCTCTGCCCTGAGCGAAGGTGGGAGATGGGCGTGTGCATCCCTCGGCGCTTTTCCAGCCCAGACTTCGGCCGGGCGCTCCGGGCAGTCACGTGCATCGAAAGGAGCCGTGGATGTGTGAGAGGTGGGGGGTCGAGTATAGCTGGGGAGTGGCAGGTGGGGCGGATCTCTCAGCCCCTCCTGATCTGCAGCCGGCACTTCAGGCTGAGTGCAGGGGTTGCTGGGATCCTAGCGTCTCGGGGGCCTGCCCGTTAATGCCAACGGTGAATCCTGGGTCGGCTGTAGAGGGTGGGACCGAAGTAAATCTGGCTGGGAGGGTCTTTTGAAGGAGAGACGCTCGGCATGGGGTGCTGAGGGCAGGCCGAGGCCGGCTGAGTGTCGGGGCTGTCTCCGACAGGACGGGCTTGAGGAAGCAGCTGCTTTTCCTCACGCTCCTGTCCCTTGCTGAGGCAGGTTGGCTCATTTCCTCTCCTGCTGGGCGAGGGGTGGCAGGCAAGAGCTCGGGAGACTTAGAGCGGCTGCATGGGACCGCAGCGTTAGGGTGTGGGGGCTGAGGAGCTGGGTTACGCTCAGTTGTGCAGTGAGAGATCGCCTTGCTCACTTTCTGGAAGCCAAGGGGCCACTTCTCTTTGTTCCATGATGAGGAACTGGCAGAAAGGGGAGGTGGTGAGGCAGGCGGGCCTGGGTTTTGGCAGGTTTAACTGACATCTGTGGTTGCAGGAGCTCCCCTGGGGGAAGAGTCCCATTTAAAGGGGGCAGATGCTAATACTAACCTCCTATTTCTGGGTCTGAAGTGTGATGGGGGTCAACGCTCAGGGCATCTGTAGCATTGTCCACAACGGACCCATTGCATGTGCCTTAACTAAAGACCTGCTTTCGTGAGCATGCATTGACACTCCCCCAGCCACACCGTCTTCTGTCTAAATACGCTGCCCCAGCGTGGGAGCAGCCAGGACTAAACCCCACGGGTCAGACGCTCGCCCTTGTAGCTTTCAGCCTAACTCCACCGAGGGCCGGCCAGCGCCAGCCGGCTCAGAGCTCTGTATGGACTGTGGCTGGTTCGCTGATCCTGTCCTGCCACCTTCCCCGTCCGACAGCCGCCAAATCCTCTAGTATCAGCCACGCCTGGTCCAAGACCTTGCACTGGCGCCTGGCTGAGCTTGTAAATTCATGGTGGTCTCCCAAGAACTGATTCCCTCCCCTCTGCCGGCTCTGAGCCGCCGTAACTTTCTGAAATGGTTTCGTTCTGAAGCACTTTAATGCCATTTCCATGGTGGCTATTCCTCTGGGTGGCTTCTGCAAGCACTGAGTATTTCGAAAGAGAGACGGGTTCTGAGGGTTTTGTCCTCTTTCGTGGTGGGAGGTTCTGGCTGAGACAGGAACCCCGCTTGGGAATTAAGGCAGTGGAGGGTTTCAATGCAAAGTTCTGCATGACACACTAATGAAGCTGTTACTGATCCCTTTGCCAAACAGTTCCCGTACTTACCACTGTGAGCATCCATTGTGTGCGGACAAAGTCTTTGTAAATACAAGGAAGGGCCGTCTGATACGATGTATGGGGTGTTCAGGTGGCTCTCTCACTGCTGTGTTGTAATTAATGAAATGCCATCCCTAATAAACTAAGTTAAGAAGCACATCATTGGCTGGTCTTGCTGGAGTTTATTAAAGCTGGTGGAAGAAAGGAGGGGAAAGCGCCAGCGCTGATTTTCCCCAGCAGGCAGCTCACAGGCTATTTGTGTTGTTAATTTAAAAACAATGGTGGACAGGGGAAATGAGCAAGACAAACCGCCTAGGTTCTGTGGATGGGTGACACACCCAGAGGTGTAGGAAAAGATGTTCCGATTCCACCATTCAGTCATATTAGCCCCCTTCCCAGGGCCACCTAGGCGAGTATGTTCTGGGCTCTACCTTTCCCCCAACAATGCCCCTGCTGTTATGGGTGATGTTAGCACTAGCCCTGGGCGAAGGCTGGTTCGGCAGATGTCAGGGTGGGCGAGCTGCGTTTGTAAGAGACGCTCTGAAAACCCAACGGGAGCAACGGGCTTGGTAAGTCTCCAGAAACGAGACACTTCTCGAATAAAAATGGGCTTGGCTGACCGTCTGCATCATGGCCTCATCCAGCGCGTGGAGCAGCCCTTAGTGCCAAACGGTCCCCTTCCCCAGAGCGTCAGAGAGAGCAGATCCAGCTGGGAGGACCATCACTCTGACATGAGCCCCAGCTCCCTAGGCAACAGCTGTTTGTGCTGAGACTCCCCCTCCTCTGCCAGCCAGCAGCTCCTTCCCAGACACAATCGCTGCCGACCCGCTAAACTACACGCACAGCCCCCTAAATGCTGCTGTTTTCACACCCGTCGCTCCAAGAGCCCGCGGGAAAGGCCTGCCACCCCCTGTAGGAGAGTGTGTTCCCCTCTAGAAACATCAGCGTAGCTTTTATAGCTGCCCTGGCCCTGGCCAAGCAGGCTGAGGTGGGCGTCGAGTGAAGACTGAGGGCTCCCACCCACTGTTACCCAAAGCACTGACGTGGAGGAACGCTGCAGCCGAGAGCGAGCAGTAATTGGGCCAGGACAGCCATTGAGGGCGGCTGAGGCAGGGGAACTGGTGTTCAGAAACAATGCAAAGGTCCTGCAGGGGCAGTGGGGTTCAGAGACAATGCAAAGATCCTGAGAAATCCCCGTGCGGCCCCACACGCAGCTACTGGCCCAGTTTGCAGGGATGGTATCTGCGCTCAAACTGGCCCACGTCAAATTTCCTCTTGCAGCCGGCGTAGTTCATGTAACGGATCTTCCCGAACACGGCCCGCTCGGCCCAGCCCTGGTCGTGGATCCCGCAGATGGACCACATGCAACCTGTCGGGCACAGAGCAGCCAGTCAGGTCTCCCCCCGCCGCCTGCTGCGCTCCCTGGCAAGGGAGGGAGATGAGAGCGAACTAGACCAGGTACGTGGGGGCAACCGTGGGCCCTTTGTGAACCTCGGCAGCCAGGCCCCCCCAGCCCGCTATCCAGGGCTCACCCACGTAGCCGTTGGGGTCCCTGCCGTCCAGCTCGTAGCGGTCGTTGAGGTAGATGGCGAACTTCAGGGCTTCTTCGGGGGAGCGGGTCCACTCCAGGATCTTCTTGGCCCAGTACATGCGGAGGAAGCCGTGCATCTTCCCCTCGTGAGCCATCTGGAGCTGTGTGTGGGGGGGGGGAGCTAAGTGGGCACCCACGTCAGAGTCACAGCCTGGCCCCACCCTCTCCAGGAAAACCCAGGCAGCTCGTTGGGGGCGGAGAGGAAGGGAGATGGAGACAAGCTCCTGTGGAAGCTGGGGGTAGGAGTTTCCAGGTCTCAGTGATGGGCGGGGCCTGTCTGGACCTGGCCTCAGTTTCCTATCAAACCAGGTGTTTTCTGGCTACCTTACTGGCCATCTCCCTGGACGGAGAGCACCTGGCTTTCCTGCTGCGGCCGCGACTCTGGGGACCGGCTGCTCTAACCCACGTTCAAACAGCATGTGCTGGCTGGAGCCGACGGTGGAGATGAGGCAGGGGCCCGTTTCCAGGCGGCTGGAGCCGGGTTCTTCCCCATCCCCGCCAGGCTGGTGTGTTTCCACCCATGCTGCTCGTGTGGCCCAACGCCTGTCGGGGGTGTTGATCTGAGCGGCTGGGTGGAGTTAAGAGCCGAGCACACCCCACAGGGGCGATGCCCGTCTCGCCCGAGCCCCGCCGGTGCTGGGGCTTCGGATAGCACAGAGACTGGATGCTCAGTGCTAACGCCCGGCAGATCCAGGTCTGTCTCCCACCCAGCCCCGCGGTATCCAGGGGAGTCGGACGCTCGGGCGGGCTGGTACCTGGGCAGCGTTCCAGAGCGGATCATGCGTTTTCCCCTCCTCCAGCTGCTCCAGCTTGTACAGGTGAGACCTCTGGTCCTGGGCATGGAGCTTCAGGCTGGTTTTGGCCCATTCGTACGCACCTTCAACACACAACAGCCGGGGGCAAGAGAGCTGGAGCGTTCTTCTCAGGGGAGTGCCTGGAGGACACTGTCACTGCCAGGGGACACTACGGGTGGGTGATGGAGCCACGGTGCGGGAGGCTCCAATCCTGCCAGCAGCTGGAAGCTGGTCCTGCCTCTGCCTCTACCTCCCTCCCCACCGAGCCAGGATGTCTCCATCCTGCCCCTGGCCTCTCTGACTGCCAACAACAGACTCATTCTGCGTCCTCGAGAAAACTCCCTGCAGTGAAGAGTGGGTGTTACCGCTCACCATCACGCTGGCCCGGCAAAGGTGGGAGAAGGAAAGCCCAGGGCCTGGGAAGGCGCATTCACCACCAGATAGACAGACAGAGACAGCAGTGTGAGCGTTCCTGTAGGCAGGAGTGGTTGTTCCTCCCACGTTGGCTCTCGTTTCCCTAGAGGTTTAGGACTCTCCTTTCTCCTCTGATGCCCTCTCTCCCTCCTGGTGGTTGGTTGGTGACTGGAGAGCAGGGGGCTCTCACACGCAGTGAGCACGGCAGGCTGGTGGACCAAGCATCCCCTGATTCCCTTCACTTCCCTGGGCACGGGCCGCACGTTACCTTCCACCCTGTCGTAGTTCCTGTTGTAATAGCAGAAGTTATCGGCCAGCTCCCTCCGGACCACGGCCTCCTCGATAAACCCATCCACAGACTCCTTGTGTTTGCTGTGGTATTTCTGCACCTCCAGGATGGCCCGCTGGACGGAGACCTGGCCTGGCCGGGAACGGGGAGAAGAGGTCAGCAAGCAGAGAGGGCGTTCAGCCACCACACCCTGTACTCAGACTCCCCCGTGAGCCAGCGTCTGGCAGGCTCACGAGACTGGCATGGGCCCAGCTGGCGCAGCTTCACCCAGTCCCATCGCTTTGCGGCATGGATTGCTCCCTCCCTGCCTTAAAAGCTGGTCACCTCCCTCTTCCCGGGGCGCTACTGTGCCCTGTAGGGGTAATCAATTTCAGCCCGTTGCTCGTAGAGGTGAATGGCCAGAACTCCGCCACCCTCCTTCTCCATGGCTGCTTGCACCCGTGTCCATCGCCGGCGGCAGGGGAACAGGGGCCACTCACCGAAGTGGAACCACGGCGAGAGGTTGCTGAGCGCCGTCCTGTTGGGGTTGTTTCTGTCGCTGGCAAAGAATTTCAGCCGCTCGGCGATGAATGACTCCAGCACAGTCAGGCCCCCGGCCGTCCCCGGCGTCGCCCAATCCACCTCCTTCACTGTGCGGTCCACCTGCAGGCTGGCACGGCAGGCGTGCCAGTCTATGGGCTGCACCATCGCAAGGCGGTTTTAGCCAATATTATCCTGCTGCCCTGGACACTACGGCAGATGGGGATGGTTCTGCCCTACCTCCCCCTTACTAAACACGTCCTGGGCACAGCTTGCCGGCCTTCAGTTAAGTAGCCAAGGTTCTTTTGATCCCTACTGTAGCAGGGGACTGGAAATTAGGACTTCAGATCTGTTTCCAGCTCCGCCACTGCCTTTGTGTGACCCTGGGCACGTCACTTAACCCCCGGCCTCTATTTCGCCCTCTCTCCTATTGTAAGTGGGGTTCATACCCACCCTTCAGTGGGGTTTGAAGCTTAGTTGGTGTTTGGGATGCTCTCCTAGGAGCTGCCTTTGGCTGCGTGTGTAAAGGATTCCAGACGTTACCTCGGCCGGGGAAGTAGGGGAATATGGGTGCTTGATGACGGGAGGGAATTCCGTGAGGAACTCTGGGAGTTTATCATGGATCTTCCGTCGGATGGTCCTGGCTCCGTACTCTTGCTTGTCTGAGGCAACCCAGCACGGGACAATGTTGTGGGCATCCACCTGGAAAGAAGTCAGCAAGACGGGACTAGGCAGGCAGCACGGGGGAGGAGAAACATCCCCTAAGCTCGTACAGAGACACAGATCCGGAGAAACCTTCCTGAGTTTGAGTTTTAATTCCAGCTTTTCCCACCGAACAAGCTGGTGTTTCCCTGCAACCCAAACCCCGCAGCCTGGTGCTGGTGGATGGGAACCCGGCCATGAAAGTGACTAGATCCAGGCCAGTCTGAGAGCAAGAAGAGACGCCAGCGCTGATCTGCCCAGGTCTCCACATGCCACAGCTGGGGGAGACAGAGCCGAGCCCACGGCAACTCCGCAGGTGAGATTTTTTTTTTAACCTAAAAAAGAATTCCTTTAAAAAGAAAGGCGCTGAATTCAGCATTGCTGACCACATCCCAATGGGTCATAGAGGTTTATCTCTGGGCCCAGATGGGGATCAGGGAACATCTGGCAGCCAGCCCTGACCCCGAGAGATTCTCACAAGGAACAGAAATGGGCCATTTCACCAGAGTGGGAATTTCTGCCTGGAATAGTAACTGTCTATTAGTAACTGCCTCTGGCTGCAGTCAGTGGCGCTATACAGTGGTCACATGTCTCCTGCAGGCTGATGGCCTTGTACAATTTCATTCACCAGAGCCAGCTGTTACCCCCATATCATCACCCCCCACTGGGGATCATGTCACTGGAAAAAGCCTGCCTGTGTACAGAACCCCCAGCTTACCTGCTCCCCCCAGAGCCCAGACCCACACCTGTACAAAGGGCACATCGGCCGGGAGTCGCTCCTTGACGTCTTCCACCCACTGCCTAGGGACACGGAGGGGGGAGAAATCGGTCACCACTCCGCCGAGGCCATGGCCCGTCACGAAGGCAGGCAGCACATCCTTGGCGAAGCCGAGGAGCAGGTGGAAGGGGATGTCCAGGTGGTGGCACTCCTGGAACGAAGAGACAGGCTCTGAGAAGGGGGAACAAAGGCAGCAGGGGACCCTGTTCCTAGTAACGTGAAGAACTGTGCACCCCATCCTGGGGAGTGAGGGGGGGGGCCTTTGCCAATCTCTGCCTGGGGTAACAGATGCTATAAAAATCCCAGAGAGGGCGGGGGGTGGGACCCTGCAATTGACATGACAAATGCTGGTGTCTGGCCTGTGAGCAGTCTGGGAGTGCCGGCAGAAGAGAAGTAGATTCCCTGTTCAAATCCCGCACCTAGCGATGGCCCCTCCCCTCTAAGGCAATTCCACAGCCCCCAGTACCTCGGCCACTTCCTGCAGACCTTTCAGCATGAAGCCAAAGTGACGGATGGTGGCCTCCAGGAACTTGGGCACCAGGCAGAAGCAGACATGCAGGGGCAGCTTCTGCTTCAGGGCCAGGCGCTGGGCATACAGAAACGCCCAGTTATCTGGAAGGAGAAAGCGTGAGTGTGTTAGATGGAGACTGCATTGCTACAGAGCAGCTTTGCCGCCTGCTTGTCCCATGGGATCCGGGCTTCACTGCTACTCGGCCCTGTGACCTTGGGCGCTGAAATGAGCGATCATGCCCCTCAGTTTTCCTGTCTGTAAAAGGGAGCTATTGCTACTGACCCACCTGGATCAAGCACGGAGTAGGCCGGAGCAAAATCCAGCTTTCCTCCAGCCCTGCCCCAGCTCGTGTTGTGCCCGGGAGCTGAGCTGCAGGGCGGGCGAGGTTCATCTGATGCCACAAATGCCAAAGAAGGAAACCACATGGCGAGCCGGTGCCAAGGGAAGAAGAGGTGGCGGCCCACACCAGCCCAGAACCGCAGTCTCTAGCCCTGCCTGTTACCAAGAGGACCTCCCCAAAGAAATTGCATCAGGCCGGTACACTGGACTGGGAGTCCCGCACAGTCTGCATCCGGACGAGGGATCCCAGCCATCAACTGCATGACCTCACTGTAGCTCAAGGGTTGAGCGGGACAGGACAGGCCCCCTGACTCCTCGGACTGTGGATCGCCCCATATCCCAGGCCCGGGGCAGGACGCTCATACCTTGCACCCTCTGGTCTCGAGACATCCAGTACACGACGCCCTTGGCACCATCCTTGAGATCGGAGCCCTCTGAGACCAGACGCACTCGCTTCTTGTTGTACTTGAACTCCTCCACAGAGGGGGCAGTCCGCAGCCGGGCCTGCCTCAGGGCATCCCCCAGGCTCCCAACTCCTCCTTCCTTCCTCCTCTTCTTATCCATGGCTGACAGCTCTGCCCCGCTGGGCTCCGCCAGGACCTTCCTTTTGTCTTTCAGCCGGCCCTGGGGCTCCGCAGCAGCTCCGGTCCTCGCTGCATCCCTGCCGCCGGGCTCAGCCGTAATCTCCTCCTCACCACCTGTCTGCCGGTTCCTTCTCTTCCGAGGCATGTTTGCTGCCATCCAGCCGGACAGCAGCCCCGCCGGCCAGCTGCAGAGGAGGTGGGGAGCAGGCTTTCCCACCAGCCGCGTATTGGCGTGAAACTATCTGTGGACAGAAAAACATCCCCCCCTTTGTCAGCCTCTCTGTGGCACGTCAGTGGGGACAATCACTCATACGTTTCCCTGAAGCTTTCTCCTACTCCTGGCAGTTGCCACCAGGCGCTCTGTGCCCCCCCAAAAGACTAACTCCTCACCATCCATAGAGCATCTTTCAGAGATCAACTGTACACAAAGGAATTAACGCCCCCCCGCCGCGGCAGCCACCTCTGGGTTGGCGCACGGCCGCTGTTTAGAGTGGTGCAGCGTTCAGCCAGGAAGCGGAGATGTCAGACGCGCCGAAGCTGGGGGGGTAGCAGACGCAGCCAGGTTGTAATTCCCCAAAGGGGAATCGGGACAGGCTGCCCGGGAGCCACCTACCATGTAGGAAAGGTTTGATGGCCTCTTTAGGTGGGGCCTAGGCCCGCTATTTCACAGTGGCTCCAGTATTGTTGCATATCCCAGCGGCAGGCTGGGTGTATGGATTCACTCCAGAGCGTCCTCTACATCCCGGCCCTCCCCTCCTGCTGGGCTCCCCGCTGCGCCCTCCTTAGCCCCGTGCAACCTGTGATTCCCCCTGCGTCATGCTGCTGGGCTGCCAGGGGGCTGCACAGCCCTGTCCCTGAACACACACGCTCACAAATTCACGGGGTGAGAAAATATCGCCGGGTGGGAGATGCCCCTGCCCCCCAGCTGCCCAGATACAAGCTGCGCCAAATACCGCGCCCTGGGTGGCATGTTGCGCTCTCGCTCGAGCCAGGCAGAAGGCCCCTGGCAATCAGGTGCAGCAGGCAGAGACGTGTCGGCTCCGCACAGCGCGCTCCAGCCTGCAGGCCCGCGTTGCTATCTCCTGGGAGCCCGAGTGAGTTTTTCTTCAAGGGCGTCCTCACCCCCTGGCCCTGTGCATTGGCTGGAGATGGGGACGGTCTGACTCGGGGGCACTACCTTCCTAAGTCCCAGCTCCTGGAGTCACGGCATCATGGGAGACTCTCAGCTTGCACTAACGGGGGAGGGGTGCAGCCTTTGGGCTTGCAGGGAAAAGTGGCTCCCCCGGGGCTCCAGAAGCAGAAGGGAAACCTTGGGACCCTTTTTGGGGAGTGTGGCGGATGGTTTCTGCCTTGTTGGACTTGGGGGCGCAGGCCCAGCCGCTCCCCCCGTGCTAGGAAATTCGCCTTCACGAGAAAGGCTGGGGGTGGGACTGGCACGCAGGGCCCCCCCCGAGTTTTCACTGCTTGTCTACGCCTAGGGGGGCGCCGGCCGCAGCTGCCTTTCACTCCATGGCCTCCCCCCGGAGCACTAATCCGGATTAGTTCACCCGCTTTCAGTTCACACTGGTACGTACCTCGCTGCTGGCTGGGGCAGGGAGGTGGACGGACCGGGGACCCACCCCGGGGAGGCAGCAGCAGACCCAAGCTGGGCAGCGCCCCCTTACCTGTGTGGGGCTCCGGGGCCCCGCTCCCGGCGGCTGCAGCGGCGCTGTCCGGTCCGGTTACACAACAAACGCGCTGCGCGGGGCGGAGCCCGGCCGGGAGACTTCCCCCGGCTGCCGCGTGTGGGCGGGGCCGTCGGGGCTCTGGGCGGGGCCGTCGGGGGCTCGCCCCGCCCAGCTCCGCGCTCAGTCGGCTGCGGGCAGCGTGTGTCCACGCTGGGGCTGGGCTGGAGCCGCGGGGCTGAGCGGGACTCCCGGCTCGGCCTGTCCCGGGTCCAAGCCCCGCTTCCCTCCTGCCTCCCGCGGCCCAGGTGGGGCTGTTCCTCGGCTGGGAGCCGGTGTAGCAGAAGGAGTGAAATCCGCTCCGGGATTGCTCCTGCCCGACGGCCGCCCGGCCATCGCTGGCTCCGGTGTGTCCCAGCCCCTACGAAGCCAGGAGACGACAAATCACTTCGACCCTTTTTATTCCGGCCAAGTCCGATTAAAATGTGAACGTAACGTCGGATGTGACATGTGCGGGACTGGGCCAGTGGGCAGAGCACCTGCCTCGCCGGCTGGGGAGCAGGATCGGGGAGTCGGGGACCCTGCCAGGGCTGTGGAGGGGGCTGCTGGCCACAGGAAGTGGGGGCCACGGGGCGTTTTGGGGCCCCCGCTGGGGTGGAGGGGGTGGTAAAATGAGTGTAGCCTACAATGACATCTGGCCTGTCTGTGGCTGCTATTAGCAAAATATCTCCAACAGCTGGAGATGGGACACTGGATGGGGGGGGCTCTGCGGTACTACAGAGAATTTTTCCTGGGTGTTTGCCTGCTGAGTCTTGTCCACATAGGTGAGGCAGTGATGGGTGGGCACCGGACACCCTCGCTACACCACTGTCTCCCATGCTCAACTGTTGGCCCTATTTGGGCTGGGAAGGAATTGTCCTCCAGGTCAAACTGCCAGAGATGCTGGGGTTTGTTTGGTTTGCCTTCCTCAGCAGCAAGGGGCATGAGTCACTTGTTGGTCTGAACTAGAATAAATGGCAGATCCTCTGTAACTTAGACTTTAATTGAAGATTTGGGGACTTCAGAAATTCAGCCAGAGCCCGTGGGTCTATTGCAGGAACAGGTGGACTGTGAGGTGCCCAGGCCAGATGAGACAATCAGAAGGGGCCCCTGAGGCCTTGAAGTCTAAGAGTGGAATGCATTTCAGGTGGATGGTTGGTTGAGTTCATTCCTGGGGAAAGCAAATTAGACATGTGCTGGAGGTAAGAGTTTGCTTTGAATTGAACAAAGAGGTTCACAAGAGACGCATTCCACACATCTACCAAAACTGAACAACGCTCGCCAGGTGCGGCCGTATCTTAGCGTAGCATTGAATGATTGCTTCCAGAGCTGCGTGAGTATAAACCCATGTTCAGTGGGCCTGTGTCCAGGGTCTGCGGTTCGGGGCTGCAAAACAAATTGGTACGGCTTGAACTGCTTTCAGTTCATATCGAAGAGCAAGCTGATAGATGGCAGTGCAAGCCGCTAAACAACATCTCCTGACTGATGAGACCAGCTGAAATGAAGGGAACAGATCTGCATTTTAGGTTGTAACACCTGACACCTAGCAAAAAGCCTGGTGGTGGGTGGTGTCACCTACTGAGTTACAGGTTTCTGCAGCGCATGGGGTGCCCTTCATAACTATTGTTACCTCCTGAGCGGGCTACGTTTGTGAGATAAAATAAAACCCTAAAAACATCATCTGTGTCTTCCAGTTGACTCAAAAAGGAATTTAATATTAGAAAATGAAAGAGAAGGATCTGGGTGGGTTTTTTGCAAATGCATCCAATTTTTTGAGGCATGCGCAGGAAATCAATCTGTCTTCCAAAGGAATGTTGTGGTTTTTTGTGGCTGTTTGGTGAATGCACGGGTGACTGTGGAGGAGGACAGGAGAGTAGCAAGGTGGGGTTTGGGGGATCAGGAGGAAGGCTGAGGAGGGGACTATGCGGGGAAGGTGAGAAACTAAGAGGAGAGTCAAGAGAGTAACAGGAAATGGTTGGCCATTCCCCTAGCTTCAGTGCGTGAGGTGAGGGTAAATGGCATTTCCAGGGAGCAGTATGCCCTTCTGTGTCTTTAAAGGTTGACTTTTCAACCAGAAAGGATTGCATGTGCAGAGCCAGAAGAGTAGAGGGGAGTGACAGTGAATAAAAGCTTGTCTCAACCTTGTTTGCAAAGTCTCATGATTTTGAGTGCCAATCTTGTGATTTTGAATGATCTGACTCCTCATTTGTGATCTCTCATCGGTGACACCGCGCAATTTTGCGTTCTGCTAAAGCACCAAGCAAAAGTCACCTCTAGTTTGCAAAGCATTATCCAGCTTCGTTCAGATCAGCCAATTGAATGCCGGAGAAGTGGTCTAACATATTTACTTTGCAAGAACAAAGTAATGTCAAATGACACCTTCTCTTTCACTGTTCCTAGCAGTCCTTAGAGAGGCTGGAGAATGAAATCACTTGTCTCACCCAAAAGGTTTTTCCTCCACTATATATCTTGATTTTAGTAAGGCTTTTGAAACAGTCTCACGTGACAGTCTCATAAGGAAACTAAGCATCTGATGAAGTGGGATTTTCTCCCACGAAAGCTCATGCGATAAATAAATCTGTTGGTCTTTAAAAGTGCCCCAGGACTCTGTTGTTGGAGTGAGGGAGACACTCTGAGGCAGACAGAAGAATTGCATCTCCTAATCCCTGTGGTTTTCATTCTTCTGTCTGGACCACGCTGCTCCCTGATCTTCCTGGCTGTGGCACAAGGCTGCGCCCGACTCCTTCACCCAGAGGAAAAGTCAGGGCTTCTGATTTTTCTTTCCTTTGCAGCTTACCAGAGCTGTCATGTTATGTCAGGAGTCCCATGTGTTCTGTGGCCCTGAGGAAATCCACTGGGCAATTTTGTCCTGAGTGGCCACTGATTTGCAGAGCCTCCGTTTTTGGTGACCAACTTAAGACACCATGGTCCTGATCTGCAAGAGAAACTGGCTGCTTGCCCACGTCCCCATTGGGACAGTCACACCCGAGCAGTCTCACAATGGGCAGCCTAAAAATAAGACCCCCTAAATCAGAGTCCACTTGAAAAGGCTGGCCTCAGCATCTCTCTGCCTCAGTTTCCTTAGCTGTACATTAGCGGGAATGACTCTGACCCACTTTCGAAGGCTGGAAACAGCTAGGGAAGTGCTAAGACGGGTGTGATCATTGCCAAGAAGAATTCGTAGGAACTGAGAAGTCGATGTCATTTCCAAGGGCCTGGGCACACACCTCAACACAGTCCTTTGTCACGGCTATGTGCCTGCTTGCAATGAGGGGCCTTAAAATGAGGGAGGGTTGTTTTCTGTGGGCTAGAGCAGGGCAGCAGGACTCCTGGGTTCTCTTCCCAGCTCTGGGAGGGAGAGGGGTCTAGTGGTTAGAGTGGGCAGCGGGAGCTGGGAGTCGGACCTCCCTGAGTTCTCTTCCCAGCTTTGTAACTGATTCACTGCGTGACCTGAGGCAAGTCACTTTGTGCCTCAGTTTCTCCACCTGTATTGCAGCGGGTTCTGAATAGGTCCAGAGTTCAAGACCAATGGGAGGTTGGCTTTTCGCTCCATTCGGCCGTGAGGAGTCAGCCACAAAGCACAGAGCGGCTTCACGATCCAAACGTCCCTGTGATTCGGGCGCTTTGGATCTGACTGACTTCCAGCAATGACCTTGACGGGGCCAGCGCCCAGTGCATGCCACTGGAGAAAGAGGAAATACAGAGGGAGAAAAGACCAGTGGGAGTGGAGTGACCCAGATGCGGATTGCTCAGTGAGTGGGGCAAGACACACTGAAGCGGTGCCCACAGCCAAGGGCAACGTTTTGCGTGCAGCCCTGAGAATGAGGAACCCGTGCAAGGAGCGGCTCTTGCCACAATAGCAGCTTTTAGTCTCGAAGGGCCTCAGGGAAGTGATGTCTGTAAAACACCTGGGGGAAAGTCCCTTGGCTGGGCTCACGGGCTTTGCTGGGAGCGCATGGCAGCTGGCACAGTCTCGGAGCACCTCTGAAACAAGGGGACAGGGGCTCAGACCCACATTTGGGGCAGGTTCCCAAGGGCTCAGACACACAGTCAAGGCAGAGAGCTGCGGAAGAAGGGCTACTCAGCCAGTGAGCAGAGGTGGGGAAGAGGCTCAGGGCTAGGCAGGGGTGGTGCAGGTCAGGAGGCGGGGAAGGGGAGAAGCTCTGGGGTACTGAGGTGTGGGGGGTAGTGTAGGCAGGAATAGGAAGCAGCTCCCCTGTGTCCTTTTTGAAAGGATATTTGAGATAAAAACAGCACAAAAGTTTTAATTATCCCCCCTCCTCAGCTCAGATTGCCGGTCAAAGCTCAGGCCGTGTCCAGGTTATACCAGTCTCCTACACCGCTAAAGCCCCACGGACGTGGATGCAGGTCGCACCAGCAACGCCATGTTTTTGTCAACATAGCTTATTCCACCCCCGCTCCAAGCAAAACGAGCTAGACCAGAAAAGGCTTGATGTTGCCAGATTAGATGTTTCTATACCAGGGATCCTGCAAGCACAGCTCTGAGGATGAGATCACGCCTAACACAGCTATGCTGGCAGAAAACTGTCATATAGACATGGCCTGAGCCCTAATCTCTCCCTGTAAGTGGATCCCTTCACTGAGTTTCTCTGAATTCCTTGTAATATTTTGCATTAATGTTGGTCCTTTTATTCAAGGTCCAGAGCAAGTCAGAAAATATGGTGGTTTTTTTTATTCCCTGTGGAATTTTTAAATATTTTTGTTGAAAAACTGAATACTTGGAAAACCTGATTTTTTTATTTTTATTTTTGTGGCAACTGGACATGGAAACCATTCAGCCCCAAACCAAAATATGCAGCTGAACACGTTGAAAAAGCAAATAATTTCCAGCTGAAATCTGCCGATGAGTTTCAGCTTTCCAACAAATCGTTTTGTTTGCGAGGAAAATTGGTGGTGCCTGGGAAAATTTGTATCGAGTCAAAACTTCAGCGTTCCGAGGAAGAAAAGGTTTGAATAAAAATTTTCAACCAGCTTCACTGAGGAGCAAAAAGCGTTTTACAGATGGGGAAAATGAGGCCAGCGGTCACCCAAAGAGCCGACACGTCTACAGTGGAAAAGGACCGGCAAACGTCTCTTGTGTAGACACAGGTTATACTGACCAAAAAGTGCTGGCACCTGTGTGCCATGTGCACTTTCCTACAACAATTTGCTGCCGACATAAACAGTGTCCCCAAAAAATCAGATCCTTAACGGACGTTATTAGACCAGCAACAGTCTCTGCCATGGACTTGGCCTTGGTATCGAAATTCAGAGAAGACCCAGTTCTCCTGGCATCTGCATCACTCATAACTGATCATGCTGGAGACTAACTGATGTATCCAGAAAGGCGCCCTGTGCCCCAGTTCTGCTGCCCATCTGTCACTCATCTTCCCCTTAATTCAAACCGTTGGCAAGGAAAAACTCCTGGGGGGGCGAGTGGGTGAGGACAACTGCGCGTGGGATGTCTGTGCTACGCTCAGATCCGGGCCGGTTCGAAAACTGGGGTTCAAGTAAACTGAGAAACCCCCAAACCCCAAGGCCCGCAGCTGCTGTGTCCTTTCAGAGTGCCAGTAGGCGTGCTGCGGCCGGATCCATCCCTGGATGCCTCTGTGAACCCTCAGTCCATAAAGGGACAGGGCAAGGCGATTCTCACCTCACTGGTCCCTTATGTGTGCTGCACCACTGGTGTGAGCTGGCTCATGACAAGGCCATTGGCTTTCGTGGTCAGGTGCCGGGACAAAAATCCACCTGAGCACTCCACCTCCAAACAGCGAAGTGAACCAGGAAACCCAGCTGCCAAAGTAAACAGACAACGCAGGCTCCTGCAGGGTGTTCCTGGGCAACTATCCACACAGCTCACACTCCAGTCCCTGGCCCTCACAGGCAGGCTATCCCGCCACTGCGCTAAGATGGGCTGGCAATCCTCGCGGAGGGTGGTTCTGCTGCTGGCCTTTCTGCTGCATGCTGGGGGGATCCTGAGAGCCAACACTGCTGGTAAGGGCCGTGGGTCTGTCCCACTGGTTTGTCTCATCAGGGCAGAGGGAGGAAGGGCAGCTGGGCAGCTGTGTTTCAACGTGGTCTCCCTTGTACGTGGCTCCCAAGTCCTCATGATGCCAGCTAGTGTGTTCCAGAGTGGCTCTTTTCTGCCCAGATCGGTGAGGAAACACTTTAGTGCAAGGGTGCTGCCTTTTTGTTTATTTGTTCAGAGGGCGGCTTTTACCAATTCCTTCATGCAAGGTGAACCAAGCAGCATGTCTTTAACCACGAGAGAAGCTGGGACAGGGTAGAAATCAGCCGGGATCTAGGACTGTGCATGTCTGGAATATCACTCACCGGAATATCAGAATAAGAGCCCTTTGCTGTAGGGGCAATATACAACACCATGGGGCAATCAGTCTGTCTGTCGGCTCACATACAGGCTGCTCCCCCCCTCACATATCCTACATCCCTCCCAGGAATTCTTCCCCTGTGCTGGGGCCGAACCTGATCTCACCAGGATAAGTCCGGAGTAACTCCACTGAAATGGGTGGTGTTACACCCTATGCCATTGATCAGACCCAGGCCCACAAGACTAGAGCATCAAAGCAGAGATCCAACAGTGTGGCTATGAGACCAGAAGGCTGCCCTCCGTTTCCTTTGCATTTACCTGCTGAAGGGGTTATTTACGCCAGCGCTCGCTAGCTTGTAGTCTGGTAGAAGAGAGCCTGTCGCATGTTGGGTGAAGGAAGATCTGCTGTGCTTATTTCTGTGAATTAAAAGCTGCGAATCTGAGTTGTGACTGCGTTGCACAGGTTTGAAGCTGGCAGAGTTCCACCGACTCTAATGGAGTTAGTCCTAATTGAGACGGGTAAAACAGAGAGACACAAAGCAGATCCAGTTTCTTTTATTCGTCCTTCTGCTACTTATTAATAAGGCCTTGTTCTTGCACAGCACGTCTCATCTACAGAGCTCCAAGTGCTTTGCAAAAAGGGCAGGAACATTACCTCCATTTTACAGATGAAGAAACTGAGGCACTGGGTGAGGGAGCAATGGTCTCAAGTTGCAGAGGGGCTGGTCTAGGATGGATATTAGGAAAATCTTTTTCCCTAGGAGGGTGGTGACACACTGCAATGGGTTACCTAAGGAGGTGGTGGCATCTCAACCCGTAGAGTATTTTAAGGCCTAGCTTGACAAAGCCCTGGCTGGAATGATTTAATTGGGGTTGATCCTGCTCTGAGCAGGGGGTTGGACTAGATACCTCCCGAGGTCCCTTCAATGCTAAATATCTATGGTTCTTTCTCCTGGTGGTGCTATTTGATGCTCCACACAGCTGTGCCTCCCTTCGTTCGTAAAACAAACTCAAAGACACAATGTTGGCTCCAGGTCCAAGTGAGCCCAAGGGCTGGGTGGATTCAGGCTTGAGTTTAGGTTTTAATTAGGTTCCCAAGTTCCATCATGTTTGTTGCTTGGCCTAGCAAGTGACCAGGGATGTGAGCAGCTGGTCAGAACGTCTGGTGGAGAGGGCAGTCTTCTGACCAGGGGACCAGTCTGCTAGAAAAAGGCATGCCCAGATGGGGATTCCCCAGCACCCCAGACATTAGGAGCGAGGGGGGTCTAACCGTGGGAATATGGGACACTTTGGTTCACAGTGTGTGACTTTACGGCCCCTTAGCGGCTGCACTCAGTGACCCCAACCATCTGGGTGCTGACTGAGAAAGATGTCTCCCTTTGCTGAAGAAGCAGGACCCTAAAATTCAGTCTTCAGCCTCTGCCGTGTCATGGAGCCGGAATTTGTTACCCGCGCTGCGTCCCAGGTATCCAGTGAAGAGAGGGAGGACCCCACAAGGGGTAGAGAAGGATTCTGCAAAGTCAGAGCTGAGATTTCCACACCGGCAGGCTGTGTCTTCCCCAGAGATGGCAAAAGGAGTTTCTCTGCAGCCACAACCAGTGGCAGAGGTTTATTTCCTCCCACAAATAGCCTCTGGAGTTAATTTAATCCCTGCCACGAGGGTCTAAATTACTACTTGAGGAGTAGCCCTAGCTGAGGGCACAGATGCTGATCATAAAAATGTGGCATCAAAAGCAACTCCCCTGAGGACAGCCTCCCTTGGTGGCCACACCCAGCTGCTAAGACAGTTAGAGCCGTGAATCTCCTCGGAAGCACTTTGCTGGGCTTTGCTGGCTGCCTTGCAGGTGAATAGTGTGGCTTGGTGGAGTGAGCTGCTCTGAGGTGAAGGAAGTATCATTTCTGGGAAGTTACTTGAGGTAACACAGCAACAAAAAGGTTTTGTATGTAACAGTGGCAACCATGGTGCCAAAAATGTCCTGGGTCTTCCCGAGAGGTGACCTGCCCAGCAAACACCAATGAGCGGGAAGGCTGGGGTGTTGAACACCCCGAAAGCTGGAAGGTGTGGAAAAGGGATGCCTGAGCTAGTGTGGAACCCACCACAAAGGCGGCAACTTAGCTGGGAAAAGCAGAAAGCCAATTGTTGGCTCTCTGGTGAACTTCTAAACCCTGGGAGGCATGCAGGCAGCAAACACCATGTTACTGTCAATGACAATTATAAAGGAGAGCTCGCATGGGCTCCCGCAGGAACCAGAGAGGTGATTTCAGTCATGAGCAGTAGCGTGGGACCCGCAGTGGTTAAAGTACAATTTGACGGGCCCCAGAACCCTCCTAATCTCCAGGCCCCCTTCCCGTATTGTCTGGGCCCCCTTCCTGCATGTGTGAGCCCCAGCCCAGGTAGGCATTTGCAACCACTTCTCAGTACCACATTCATCGGTTATCGCTCCATAAACATATTTATAATTGTATATGGCGTTTATGTCTATAGCAATTATTGTCACAAACTAGCAAACACTGCATCACACAACAAGTATTGTGGTTAACAACGGTGGGGCGTAGGACCTGTCAGCAGCCAGGGCAGGGCAGAACATGCATTCCACTGAATTTCTCTATTTTTAGGGGCCCCGGAACTCTGGCCCCTCAAATTTGTGGGCCCCGGAACTGTGTTCCGGTGCGTTCCCCCTTACTATAACTCCTGCGTAGGAGCCTTGTGCCATTGACCATTCAACTCTCTTTACAGCAGGCCAAGAATCAACACCTCCCATGCTTTCCCCATCGGACACGGCCACCCCCACGCCAAGTGTCACCCCGGCCCTACCAGCCACCACAACAGCGACAGGCACCATCACGTTCCAACCAGGTCTGGCCACAACCATCAAAGCCCACAGCTCAGCCCCGGGGAGCAGCCCTGCACCCAGTGTTCCCATCATAGCATCAGAAACCACCTTCGCAGTCGTCACAGCAACAGGTGAGAGAACCGCACCCACCTCCACAGCTGAGACCACCCGGACCACTCCTGCATCCACAGCACCTCTTGGCACTACTGCAGGAAGAGAGGGAATTGCAGAGACCTCTAGTGTCACCAGGCCAGACACGACCACACCTAACGGGGCTGAGCCCACAGCGACAGCAACTCTCCATTCAGTGCATGTCACCCTCACACTACCGCGGGGGGGGCCCTCAACAGCCGAGGTCAACGTGCAAACACCTGTTCCCACGTCCCCAATAGGAACAGCATCGACAGTGGGCCCTAGTACAGAAACCGTCCCGACAGAGGACAGCTCCATTAGCGTGTCACACACCGCAACAAACGAGAGCACAACTACAGCCCCTCGCACCACAGCAGCAGAGAGGACAAGTGCAAGGAGCAACACGACAGGCCCAGGTGTCACCACCACAGCAGCAAAAACCACAACCACCATCGGCATCACAGTGCCCAGTGAAAGGGTCAGTGTGACCATGGTCCCAGCTAGCGCCACGATAGCCACACACAGTTTCTCAGCTCGCTCCACTACAGCCCCTGAAAACTTCACAAATAACACCACCGGAACACACTTCCAGAACTTCACAGCTGGCACCACTGTGACAACCCCGAACACCAGAGCCGGCATCACTACAGACATCCAGAACATCACAGCCAGCACCACTACAGCCACCCAGAACACCACAGCCGGCACCACTACAGCCACCCAGAACACCAAAGACGGCACCACTACAGCCACCCAGAACACCACAGTCGACACCATTACAGCCACCCAGAACACCACACTCTACACCATTACAGCCACCCAGAACACCACAATCGACACCATTACAGCCACCCAGAACACCACAGTTGACACCATTACAGCCACCCAGA